>CAUYLG010028073.1:0-10014 GCA_963573385.1 Cacajao melanocephalus
AGCCTCCCGAGTAGCTGGGACTACAGGCGTGCACCAAGCTAATTTTTGTATTTTTAGTAGAGATGGGGTTTCACGATGTTAGCCAGGATGGTCTCCATCTCTTGACCTCGTGATCCGCCCGCCTCGGCCTCCCAAAGTGCTAGGATTACAGCAGTGAGCCACCACGCCCAGTCCAAGGGAAGCTTTTAAAAAGAGATCCTGGTTTAATTGGTCTGGTGTGGGGCCCAAGCAGGTACTAATTTCTTAAAAACAAAAACAAAAAAAAAAAAACCTCCACAGGCAATTCTAACAAGACTCACTGGGAAAAATAAAAGAGTCTTTTGTCTCTAGTGTAAATTATCCTTCGAGGACATCAAGGGAGCTTTGTGACTCTTGGTATCTAGGGTTGGTATAATTTGTCTTAAAATAATAGGAACACATTTGCTTAGGCCAATGTGTTTTATGTGACTAGCTGTTGGAAAAGCAATATTAAGTTAAAGACTCAATTGACTAATGAATCACCTTAAAATGAAATTGGCTAGTTTCTCCAAGGCTTTGGTGAGTTAAAATAATTCTGCATCCGTGGCCATCCTCCCTGTCCTATAAACAGGATGAGGGAGTAGTGACGGTAAAAAAGGGAGTGCCAGTGCCTGGCGTGAGGTTGACAAGCAGACGTATAAACAGAGTCTTAGGAGGAAGCTGTGTTTATAGCAACTGAAAGGGAAGCCCTAACCTCTGAAGTAAGTAGGGGATGCTGGTGCCTATAAATAGGCAGCTTATTTCCAACATTTGATAAAAACTATTCACCAATAAATGTTTTCTATTATGTATTGTAAATTAATCCTTGGTTTGACACCCATGCAGCTGTGTATTGTACTTAGGGTTTCTGCAAAAATAATTATAGACTGAGCAACATAACTTCCTAGTGTATAAATAGCAATACGTTGCAAGCCACTGACTTGCAGTACTAAAACTCTGAAGGAGAAGGTGGCAAAGTGTAAGTTAACGTGCTTAACTCCACTGCATCTGTGAAGGCCAGCATCAAGTACCTTTAAAAGTGCCTTTAAAAGTATACCTGTGTAACTGATGGTAGTCGTGACCCTAGTGAAAAATATTTGTGTTGCAAATAAAGAAAGGGCTAGACTAAGAAAGGGCTAGACTAAGCAATGTTCTCTGAAACATTTGAAACATCTGAAAATAAACATTTGTGGATTGACTGATGTGATGTAGACATAGAAAAGTATTGGACTGATAGCTTGTTAGGTTAATAAGTTACGTTCCTGGGATACATGATTACCTTCAATTGCATTCTAAAGGGAGACATTCAAAATGTTGTTATAGTGGAAGCATGCTATGTGATGTCCCCGAATTTGAAGATATTAACTTTCATTTTAGAAAGTAAAAAGAGAAAATACCTTTGAATGGTTAACATTAAAGACTTTGGAGCTAGACTGTTTGGGTTTAAATACTAACTCCATCATGTGCTATCTCTGTGTAACATGGAGCCAGTTATTTAAGGTGCCTGTATTTCTTCTTCATCCATAAAATGGAGACAATAGTGACTTTAATAGAACTGTTGTGAGGATTAAATTATGTCATATAATAAAACACCTAGAACAGCGCCTGGCCATAGTAGTCATTTATTTTACATATCAGGTGCTTGGAGTTTTGGTTCTTCAGGGAGAGTTGAATAGTTGTGGAATGAATTTTGATTGAGCAAGAAAACCTGCCGAAACAACCTCTGTATATGGATGATTATTTTTCTGAAATTAAAACTGGTTCAGTGTCAGTAAAGCTTCATGCTAAGTATCTTGTCTGAGGAATAAGGCTTAGAAACCCTGAGACTGGGGCTGTTGCCTTTTCATCAATTGACCTTGTATTTCCTATGACTTTTGAAAGGGAACAATAATTTCTTTGAACAGAAATCTCTCTGTTTCCATCTCAAGATGGAAAAAACAAAACAAAACACCCAAGCCTAATTAAAACTATTTCAAAAGATTTTTGTTTCCAGTGTGAATAATAGTTAAGTATCTGTTACAGAAAGTGTTTTCATAAGCGTGGAGGAGCCTGAAGGACAGAGAGAAGATCTGTAGCCCTTTGTCATATACTTTTTTCATCGTCAGGGGTTTTACAAGGTTGACTTATTAAACTCCCCAGTGACCTCATCCACTCATAGTACCTAGGGAGCCTGTAGGGAATGTTTCCACACTGGGGCTGTCCACTGGCCTTTCTTAATAAAGGAAATTATACTGATTTATGATAGCACATGAGCTCAGATGCTAGAGAGTAAATGAAAAAGATTTTGAAGATATTTGTGTGTTCCTATCTCAGGAGGCAATGTAATTAGTTCCACTCTGATTACCTTTATATGACATGGCACTGCCATTGAAATGGAAGGTTCCATTATTTAGCAACCATTATCTAAGCAAGGATAACAGCAAAACTGAAAATGAATGTTTACCTGACATGTATTACATTCTGGCAAGATTCTATGCTTTACATATTAGGCGTTACTAGATTCATCCTCCCAATAACCCTGTAAGTACCATGATTAACTCATAGTCCCAGAGCATGGGTGGCGGGAACCCGTAAGTTAGAAAATACGTGGTAGTGTCAGTGGTGCTGGAATGCATTCAAAGGCATAAGATGATTTAGAGATCACGAAGTCTGGATCAAACCCAGGTGCTGTGACCCTTTGTCTCAAGACCCAGAATTTCTCTAGCTAAAGAATTTCAAAATGAGAAGGAGAATAACCCCTGAATATAGATTTTTTTTTTAAAAGATAAGGCACTGTCCTATTTATTTAGTACACTTTGCCAAAACTGTTTTCTATCAGTATTAGAAAAGCATACAGTATAACTCAGAGATTTTTTTAAAGGGGAAAAAAAAGTTTAGCTTGTAATATAGCTGTGTGCTAATTCCTGATGTAGTGGGAGGCTTTTTTCTCCACAGGAACTGTATTCTGTGAAGCAAAGCTTTCCATAAGCTCTAATACTGCCCCACCAGTCCTGAGTGAATTACATACTTTCATTAGAGTCCCCTGACCCTGGAGAAATAGCCTACTTTACTACCAGGGAAAGAAAAAGAGGCCATTAGTTTGTGTCTGAAAAGAGTGAAGGAATTACTGAGCTACTTACAAACTCTGCACATGTGGAATCAATATAACTTTCCATCAGATGGTTCAAAAATGTATTCAAATTTTATAGTTTTGAAACGCTAAACTTTGGAATTTAGTTGTTAATAAGAAAGGTTTTAGCATAGTTTGTCTAGCGAGTGCGGTTATTGAATTTGAATAGCAAATTGTTTATAATTAGACACAAACATTATTTAGCTTTTACTCATGTTTCCTGAAGAGCAGGGCAAGTTCTATGTATATTATTCCTTTCTGTCTACTGGGAAGGTCAGGATTACAGACTATTAGAAGAAAGTCAGGACATGAACAGATCTATGTATTCTATTAGTCTCCTGCTTTGATATTTATCCATGAATTTGAAGTCACACCTAATTAGCTATAATCTGATATCTATATAAGATTTTTCATAAAGAATATGACAGTGCTTAAAAATATGTGGATTTTAAAATAACACTTTTGAAGCAATAATATAAAGGTAAATCAATGATTAATGTGGAATTAGATATCTACAAGGACTCCTGAGATGCAACAACTCAAAATATAATTGAACTGGGTTAAAGTAGGTAAATTCCTTAAAGTCAATGAAATGTAAAGTTACACTTCAGTTATGTGCCAAGCAAGATCTATATACCTGGCCCCA
This sequence comes from Cacajao melanocephalus, assembly GCA_963573385.1. Classification (NCBI taxonomy): domain Eukaryota; kingdom Metazoa; phylum Chordata; class Mammalia; order Primates; family Pitheciidae; genus Cacajao; species Cacajao melanocephalus. Next base: position 3,753 of record CAUYLG010028073.1, read on the forward strand.
TATAAAGTTTTCACATGTGTTTATAATAATGAGGCTGACAGTAGAAGAGATGAATGTGGAATTACTATTAGAATAGCAACGCTGGGCACAGTGGCTCATGCTTGTAATCCCAGCACTTTGGGAGGCTGTGGTGGGCAGATCACGAGGTCAAGAGATCGAGACCATCCTGGCCAACATGGTGAAACACCATTTCTACTAAAAATACAAAAATTAGCTGGGCATGGTGGTGTGCACCTGTCATCCCAGCTACTCGGGAGGCTGAGGTAGGAGAATCGGTTGAACCTGGGAAGCGGAGGTTGCCTATATCCAAGATCGTGCCAATTCACTCCAGCATGGCAACACAGCGATACTCTTTATCAAAAACAAAAAAAAAAAAAAAAAAAAAAAAAAAAAAGAATAGCAATTTACATTTCTGTAAAATGCTCTCATATAGGTAATCTCTTGATTTTCATTAGTTAGGTATTATTATTTCCACTTTACAGACTAGAAAACTTAGGCATATAGAGCATAACAGATATAGTAAATGGCAGATAGCATAATCCAATGGAAACAGGATGTGAGGGTAGCTTTGGGATCAGAAAGAATAAAAATCCCAGTCCCACTCCTTAATACCTACATAATCTATAGAAATATTATTTGGCCTTCTTAAGCTTCATTTTCATTATCTGTGAAATTGGGATAATTCTGCTGACTTTACAGAGTTGCTGTGAGGGTCAAAGGCAATAAAGGTTTGTAAAAAGGTTAGTTTAGCTTTTTCTTGAAGATATGAGACTCATTGCTGGGAGACTCCAAACACAACGCTTCATGGGTATTTGGCTGTGAAATCTGTTTTGCCATTTGCAGTGTCAGGACATGCATTTCTGGGCCCTGTTGCTGAACCCATCGAGAGCCCCTGTTAAGACAGGAGCAAAGTTACCTCTGCCCCAGATAAAAAGTATTACATTCCTGATGCATTGTTACCCTCACCTGGATTTAGCCAGCGTCATTCTCAAATAGTAACAATCTGCAAATGTATTTGTACAGTATGAATTGCATGGTCCTGGTACATATATTTTACACACATTCCTTGCAGGTATTTTGTGGACACATGTGTTCACCAGCTGTAAGAAATTGCTCTATCCGTGTAAAGAATGATCACTCACAGCCTGTGTTTACTGGTCTCCCCAGCGTGTGAAGTTAGGGCTATTTATTTGTAACATGCTCACATTAACTCTCTTTAATGTCTGCAAATGAGGAAGATGACTGATGTCTGTTCATGCCCAAAATAGAGAAGTGGAGGAGTGGGGAGGAAAATTATGTGTGCAACATTACACAGAAAGTCCATGATGAAGCAGGAAGGCGAACCCAAGCTGCTGACCTCTTAATTCCTGCCCTGTCTCCCACAGACAATAATGCTTCTGCAACTCCTGGGCATGCAAGGAGTTGCTTCTGCAACTCCTTCATTCTTTTGCACACTCACAAGTGTATTTTCCAGGGAAACCACGGCAGGGGCCTCCACCCACCTACATACAATTTATATTTAGCTCTGACGACAGGGTTATACTTGACCTGACCAAAATCAAAGGAGAAGAGAGACTATTGGGGCCTAGACAGGGCAGGAAGAAGCTCAAAGAACTGGCTCTATAGGAACTACAGAAAAGTCTCTGACCTTGAGGTCCAAAATCTCTGACCTTGAGGTCCTCAGAGAGAAGCAGCTCTAACCCGGATGATGACAGAGATGAATTAAAATAAAAATGCTTCCAAATATCTGTTGCCAGGAAGCAGATGACATGCTAAATTGCTCTGCAGATTGACTACTTAATTCAGTGATTTCCTGAGTCAGGAGTTGCCAGAAGAGCCATTTTGTCCTTTCTGGCAAAAAAGCCGCTGGGATTGCTGTCTCCAGTCCTCTTTCCTCTGCTTCCTGCTGTAGGAAGGCCTGTTTCCTGCAGAGAGATGCCTGATTAGACAGCACTATTTTAGTAGGCAGAGGACTGGGTAACAAGTTAGGTTTTTCATTTGACATTGACTGTGGACAGTGTGGAAGTCATGTACATCATAGAAATACAAATCCTTTTAGAAAAGTAAACTAGTGAATGAAAAGCAAATTATATAAAGGAAATGTCTGGAAAGTAATATTGCAACATTTTCATCTACTTGATTTTAAATGTTTTGAAACGCCTGGTTTATTTTTACCCAAAGAGTCCTACTTCAGTCCCAATGCAGTTTTTTGGAACTGGATTTTGAGTGATGAGATTAATATTTGCCAAGCAAATATGATGCAACTAAGTAGTCTGATGTCAGTGAGTGGTGACTTTGAGAAGGCATAGCAGTTGGCTAGGGGTTTAAAGCTTGACCCTGAGCCGGAATGGGCATTTTATAGAATCTGGTGGATAAGCTGTATCTCAGCCCCTAACTACTTGGCTGTACTCTGGGGTAGTGTGTCCACCCTGTATCTAAAGTGACCGAATAAGATGCATATAATCCAGCAAAGCTAAATAAATAAAAAGCTCAGAACATTCAGGCAAAAGGAAAATAAGAGTAGGAGGCAAAATAGAACCACAAATGAATGGGTTCATAAAACACAGAGTGAAGATTTATTTCTTCTGATCCTTGCTTGGCATCAATGTTGTGTGATCTTGTGTTACTGTGTGTGTGCCTTGACCACTCGGTTAGGCTGTAAGCTTCTCAAGAACAAGGCTTCTGTCATGGGCTTCTTTCAAGTTCATGTCTTGTTCAGAGCTGTACTTGGAGCCTGTGCCACTTAAATGTTTGCTTGTATTGATTGGTGATGGCTGAGTTTCTTCTCTTCCACAGGGTTCTACCTTGGAACCCCCAATACTGCAGCATCAATAAACATCAGCCATTATTTCTGGAGTTGTTATTTTGGATTATAGAGTAGATGCTCAGGTTATTTGCACTTAAGCAAATCTGGAGTCATTTTGTTGAATAATTTCTATTTTTAGGCTTTTTACTCCAACAGCTGGGTGTTACCAGAGAGTAACCTGTTACTAAAAGTGTTTGCGTAGAAGAAAACATCTATTGGCCACAAGGTGTTGTAGATGAAATTCCTTCCCTGGAGGAAAGAGTGGATGGTTGACTAGATGTTCCTTTTAAACTATCCCATTATATTTTACCCTTGGCAATGAATTTGCAATGGAAGCTCTATAACCTATTCTTATATTTGGGATTTCTTTAATTCCAAAAAAAAAAAAAAGAATGTAAAGAAATACTTGCCAGGTGGCTTTAAAGTTTCTGCTCTGCCCAGGCACAGTGGCTCACACCTGTAATCCCAGCTCTCTGGGAGGCCGAGGTGGATGCATCACCTGAGGTTGGGAGTTTGAGACCAGCCTGACCAACATGGTGAAACCGTGTCTCTACTTAAAATCCAGAAATTAGCCAGGTGTGATGGTGGGACGCCTGTAATCCCAGCTACTTGGGAGGCTGAGGCAGGAGAATTGCTTGAATCTCGAAGGTAGGAGTTGCAGTGAGCCAAGATGGCACCACTGCACTCCAGCCTGGGTGACAGAGTGAGATTCTGTCTCAAAAATAAAGAAAGAAGGAAAGAAAAAAGGAAAGACAGAGAAGGAGAGAAGGAAGGGGAGAAGGAAGGAAGGAAGGAAGGAAAGGAGGTAGGTAGGTAGGTAGGTAGATAGGTTTCTGCTCCTGACTTTTTTAGGGGATATTTTTCAGTAGAAGGATTATATAGGACTGACAGGTCACTGGCTGTATCATCAACTGATTTGGGAATTTGTTGTCACCTCTGCAAAAGAAGTTTAAAAAAGGGAAAAAAGGACGGGCACGGTGGCTCACACTTGTAATCCTAGCACTTTGGGAGGCTCAGGTAGGTAGATCACGAGGTCAGGAGTTCAAGACCAGCCTGGCCAACACAGTGAAACCCCATCTCTACTAAAAATACAAAAATTAGCTGGGCATGGTAGCAGGCACCTGTGATCCCAGCTACTTGGGAGGCTGAGGCAGGAGAATTGCTTGAATCCAGGAGGTGGAGATTGTAGCGAGCCAAGATTGTGCCACTGCACTCTAGCCTGGGTGATAGAGCCAGACTCCATCTCAAGAAAAAAAAAAAGAGAGAAAAAAAATTGAAACTTTCTCTTTGGATTTTTTTTCTGATAATTCTGGTGAAAAGTTTAAGAGGGAAAAAGTCATAGATACTGACTAAAATAAGGCTCTGGTAATATTTTTATCCAGGCATGCTGTGCTACTTTATTAACATAGCTAAGAGATAATCAATTTTAGTATAAATGAATAGTGAATAACTAATTCCAGTGTACATCCAAATAAAAGAGGAAAAACTGCTAAATAAAATTAAATAAAATGATCAGTTCAGCTTGCACATATGACATGGATATAAATTTTATGGTGTCTTAACATGCATTTTGGATTTCTTTCTTATTTGTGTCCGACATTCTCCAGAGAACTAATTTAAAATAAAGAACAGATCTCATCTGGAAGAATAAATGGAAAAAAACCTTCTGAAAAAAGAAAGTAATTGTGGGAGGAGAGGAAGAACTTTCTACATATAAAATTGTATTTTAAAGCTATTTTATTTATTATTAGTATTATCATTATTATTTGAGACAGAGTCTCACTCTGTCACCCAGGTTAGAGTGCAGTGGCATGATCTCAGCTCACTACAACCTCCACCTCCCAGGCTCAAGCAATTCTTCTGCCTCAGCCTCCCTAGTAGCTGGGATTAGAGGTGCCCAACACCCCATCTGGCTATTTTTTTTCTATTTTTTTAGTAGAGACAGGGTTTCACCATGTTGGTCAGGCTGGTAACTCCTGACCCAAGGTGATCTGCCCTCCTCAGACTCCCAAAGTGCTAGGATTCCAAGTGTGAGCCACTACGCCAGGACTAAAGCTGTATTATTTAAATCAGTGTGGTGCTGACAGAAGTATAGACTGCTCAGTCAATCAAGATATCCCAGAAATAGATCATACTATAAAAGATTATATAGTATATATAAAGGTGATATCATAAATAACATTGAAAAGAGAATATCCAATAAATGATGTCAGAAAAATTGGTTATTTATTTGAATAAAAACCTCATTAGATTTCAAATAAATCAAGATGGGTAAAATAGTTATACACTAAAATGAAACTATGAAGAAACTGACAGAAAATATAGGTTCTTATTAATTTGATCTTGTTATAGAATAAGATTTCTAGAGAAAAGAAACCTCAAAGAGAAGGATTTTACATTTGACAATGTAAATTTTTTTTGTTTCTGTTTTTTGAGGGGGTTGTATTATTATTATTTAAGTTCTGGGGTACATGTGCAGATCTTACATGATTGTTACTTAGGTATACACATACCATGGTGGTTTGCTGCCTCTATCCCCTCCATCACCTACATTAGGTATTTCTCCTAATGTTATCCCTCCCCAACCTCCCCACCGCCTGCCATCCCTCCCCTGCCCCCCACCCCCAAACAGACCCCAGTGTGTGATGTTCCCCTCCCTGTGTCTATGTGTTCTCATTGTTCAACACTCACTTATGAGTGAGAACATGTTCTATTTGATTTTCTGTTCTCGTGTCAGTTTGCTGAGAATGATGGTTTCCAGATTCATCTATGTCCCTGCAAAGGACACGAACTCATCCTTTTTTACAGGTGCATAGTATTCCATGGTATATATGTGCCACATTTTCTTTATCCAGTCTATCATTGATGGGCATTTGGGTTGGTTCCAAGTCTTTGCTATTGTAAACAGTGAACATACATGTGCATGTGTCTTTAAAATAGAATGATTTACAGTCCTTTAGGTATATGCCCAGCAATGGAATTGCCGGGTCAAATGGTATTTCTGTTTCTAGGTCCTTGAGGAATCACTGCACTGTTTTCCACAATGGTTGCACTAATTTACACTCCCACCAACAGTGTAAAAGTGTTCCTATTTCTCCATATCCTCTCCAGCATCTGTTGTCTCCAGATTTTTTAATGATTGCCATTCTAACTGGCATGAGATGGTATCTCAATGTGGTTTTGATTTGCATTTCTCCAATGACCAGTAATGATGAGCATTTTTTCATATGTTTGTTGGCTGCATAAATATCTTCTTTTGAAAAGTGTTTGTTCAAATACTTCATGAACTTTTTAATGGGGTTGTTTTTTTCTTGTAAATTTGTTTTAGTTCTTTGTAGATTCTGGATATTAGCCTTGTCAGATGGGTAGATTGCAAAAATTGTTTACCATTCTGTTGGTTGCTCATTTACTCTAATGATTGTTTTGCTGTGCAGAAGCTCTGGAGTTTGATTAGAT
>CAUYLG010028075.1:0-10683 GCA_963573385.1 Cacajao melanocephalus
TAGATGCTTTGATATATAGATTGGAAGTTTGGAAGACAGAGATCTTTGCAAGAAATACAAATGTCCAAGTTATCAAACTGTAGAGATGGTATGTGGAGCCTTGGAAACGGGTGAAATAATCTAGGAAGAGATTGTGGAGAAAGAGAGGAGAGTCCAGGATTATGCCATGAGGAAGATCCAGGAGGGAGGGAAGGAGGAGGGAGGGAGGGAAGAGGGAGAAAGAAGAGAAAAAGCAAAATAGGAGAGCAAGAGAGAAAGAGGGAGAAAGAAAGGATGAAGGAAGGAAGGAAAGGAAGTGAAGGGAAGGGAAGACGGAGGGAGGGAAGGAAGAAAGAGAGGAAGAAAGGAGTGAGGGAGGGAAGGAGGAAGGGAGGGAGGGGAGGCAAGGAGGGAGGCAGGGACGGAGGAAGGAAAAACTCCAGATAAAATAATACAAGGGACAAAGACTGGCTGGAGCGGGGACAGGATCCCCGTCGACAGCAGGCAGTGTGAGGGTGGCCTCTGCTGATCCCGTTTTCGGCAGACCTTCTGTTTTGCGGTGAATTCTTGTTTGGTCTCTCACTCAGAGCAAGAACAAGAATCAGAAGCTGAAGACCCAGGGAGGCGGCCTGCTGGTGGGAGTGCTGAGCACAGTCCTCCCGAGGGCAGACTGCCCTCGAACAAGACTCCCGGGGCTCTGCACGAAAGGGCCCCTTCCTGTCACTGTCTAAATGGGCTGCGCAGCTGAAAAGAGGCTGTCTCCTACTCATTAGGATGCGTTTTTAGCAGCTAAGTGCTTTTCAAGGGCTTAAAATGCCCCAAGACTCCCAAAGGCTGTGGGAGGGCAGCCCATTTTGCCTTTCTTATTTATCAGCTGTTGGGGTTTCGGGGGGCAGGAGAGTGGCAGCTCACAGACGGCTCAGCGCATCTCTTTGCTCTGTGGCTCCAGCCTCCTCCCCCCCACCACAGCTCCACTCACAGGAAAGAGACCTTAACTTAAGAAGCACACTTCTTGGGCTTATGTGTTGAGTCAAAAAACAGCCATAAATGATAATGACGGTATTTCCTCAGATTAGGAAAACACTTTAGGCTTTTCAAAACCTTGCCACGAACATTTTCTTCTTAATCCTGACCACAGCACAGAGACGGCTCTGTGCTGGAACTGAGTCACGAGGACAGTGAGAGCAATGGTGAAATTTCCAGGAATTCTGTGAGCTGATGGCTGAATTTAGCCCATTAAATCACATAAGCTTACGGTGAAATACATTATACTAAAAACAAGGGTAATGGAATTTATGAAGAACCTCTACGACTCATCAACAACAAAAGCCAAACAACCCAGTAAAAAAAAATGGGCCGAGGACTCGAATAGACATTTCGCCAAAGAAGATGTACAGATGGAGGGTGGGTCAAGGCAGCCAGGTATCCCATAGCCGTGTTTCTGCCGACCATGGACTGAATACATGGTGGAGGGGCCGTGCAGTTCTAATGCTGTGTTTTCACCACACCTTTTCCAGGTTTAGATAACAGATCCTCACCCTGGTGTGTGCGCTGCCTGCCGCTTCGGTGCAGCCCCACACTGACGGGTGTGCGCCCTGCGAGCACCAGGCTGTACCACCTCACCTCTGGTGGCATAGGCTGCACCATGCAGGCTCGTGTCCTTTCAGACAAGGGCAAAACCACCTGAAGGCGCACTTGTCAGAAGATGTCCCTTTCGTTAAGTGACACACGACTGTACGTGAAAAGGTGTTCGACACCAGCAGTCATTATGCAAATCACAACCTCAAAAACTACCACTTCCTACCTGCTGGGAGGACGCTGGTTGGCAAAATGGACAGCTGCACGCGTTGGCAAAGATGCAGAAAATCGGAGCCCTCGAGCTTCGCTGGTGATGAGGGAAAACGGCAGCCTCTGCAGAAGATGTGCAATTTCTCAAAAAGGTGAAGAGGTACCTGTGGACCCGGCCATCCCACTCTTTCCTTGGCACACATCCAAAAGAATCAAGAGCAGGGACTCAGAAAGGTATCCCCATGTTCACAGCAGCATTTCCCACAATAACCAACAGATGGAGAGAGCCCAGGAATCTACCAACGGGTGGACAATGAACAGCGTGTGTTCCGCACACAACACGGGGTTATTCAGGAACCAGACAGCAGGCAACAGCAGGGAAGAAACTTTCTCACGCCACATGTGGAGCAAAAAGGCCCAACACGAAAGGGCATCTGTGGCACGATTCTGCCTGTGGGAGGCTCACAGTGAGGAGAGGCCACTTCACAGAGGCAGGAAGGAGAAGGGTGGGTGCGTGCGGGGCTGCCGCAGGGAGGCTGTGGGGAGTGGGTGTTGATTGGGAACAGTTTGAGAATAAAGTTATGCAGATGGAAGATGGCGACAGTTGAGCCACATGAGAAATAGCTGGGTGTGGTGGCTTACATCTATAATCCCAGCACTTTGGGAGGTCAAGGCATGAGGATCACCTGAGGTCAGGAGTTCGATACCAGCCTGGCCAACATGGTGAAACCTATCTCTACTAAAAATACAAAAATTAGCTGGGTGTGGTGGCAGGTGCTTGTAATCCCAGCTGTTTGGGAGGCTGAGGCAGGAGAATTGCTTGAACCTGGGAGGTGGAGTCTGTAACGAGCTGAGATCGTGCCAGTGCACTCCAGCCTGAGCAACAGGAGTGAAACTCCGTCTCAAAAAAAAAAGAAAGAGAAAGAAAAAAGAACAAAACAAAACACCAGTGGGGACTTTTCAATACCCTGCCCTGGATCCTGGACCAAATGGAATTCAGTCCATGGATGGGAGATGATGAAGGTGCACTTTTGTTCTTTTCTCATTTGACCACTTTTGTAGAGTAAAATGTTGGATTTTTCTTCTGTTACTTGCCTTCCAGAGACGTTAATGCAGACTTTACCTGTCTGTCAGTGACCTTTATGTTTATCATCAGAGCTATCTAAAATCAACCATAAATGTCGTAAGAGCACTTTGTGTAGATGATTTATAACACTTTCTTGAGATGGCCTCAGTAGCCTTATTCAACTGCATCTCCTGGCATTTTTAATAAGGCTCTTAATATATTCTGTCATTCCCATCTGCTTTGATTTAAGGTTGATTATACAGACATGCCGTGCTGCAAAAAGCCACCTGATCACTTTAGTAGTGTGTTACACGTGCATTAAACTCAAGGTATTTTCAGGGAGGAATCATAAAGCCACTACTGTTAAATTATATCCATTTTATTAGGTCTCTCCTGGTGTATTACGTAGAACTTTGGAAAATTAAACATCAGACGTGTTGGTAGGAAATCATGTCACTGATTGTTAAAGCTGGCTCAGCTGCCGAAGATTGCCTGACCAGCACTTCTCCGACTGTATCCCGAGGGAAAATGTATTGAACACAGCAGAAGGTGAAGGCAGAGGAGTTGGGCCAGACTGGGAAGCAGCCAATCAGATGGGGAGGGTCCAGCGATCTGATGCCTCCAGGCGAGCAGCGCCAAGCTGAGCTGGTTAGTCAATCCTTTTATTGCGGATGAACACCACATACATGTCGTAAATGCTCCCTAGGCTGGCAGCAGCTACCAGGCAGACCCGGGAGCTGAGAAGAGAGGAATACACACTCAAGCAACTCACTCTGTGCAGCAGCCGAGAAGACAGCGGTTTTCCTGCGCTGGAATGTTCCCATCCAAAGGTATCACCTCCTTGTCATTGAGTTTCTATATTTCTTAAGAATTACAGAAAGCAGAGATGCTGCTCCTGGAAGATCACTGCTTTCTAGTAATGCTTTGTTCCTGTTCTCAGGCTAAGTGCCGGCTTTAAAATGGTTAACCTCTGGGGGAGAAGCCACTAAGCAGAATAAAGGAACACTTTACATTGCTTAAGCTGACTGTGCACAGGTCTTTTATTAGGATGGATTCTTTGTTACTCTTGCTATTGTTCCGAAGGTAAGCTGGTTATGAATGCAGCTTTCAACGGCGTTCTGCTACCTTTGTAACTAAGAAAACCTGGGGGAAGACTGGGATGGGGGTGGAGGGTCTAGTATCTCAAAGGTTGCTGCAATTTATCAGCCTCAGAGAGAAAAAGGGCCAAACTGCTGATCAAAGGTAGAGAAATAGCATTTGGTTGATATGAAAATTCTCCTATACTTAGGACACAAGTTTTATTTAAAAAAATGAACACCGCATGTTTTCACTGTGCTTAATAATTAAGATGCCTTAATTATCATTTATAACTGACAGCTGCTGTGCTTGTCCAACAGTCATCAGCGTGTTAGGGGCTCTTGTTTCAGTTGCCAAGGTAATTGGAAGGATAATTTAATATGTTAGAGTAACAAAAGACCCATGAGAAACATATTGCATTAGGTGAGGCATGAGATTGCTTTGTGGAGCATTTATTTCTCAGAGTGGGTTCCTTCTTTTGTCTCTTGGCCCATCCATTATCTGTCAAAAAAAAAAAAAATAGCTATAGCAGGGTCCTTCATCCTGTACCATGCAGTTAAACTAACACGGTTGTTTCCTCTATACAGCAGGTAAGATTCAATTTCTGTCTAAGACATTAAATTGTTAGTCATATGGAAAGATTTCCCTGGGAAGTTGTTCATTATCTGCTGTGGGACAAGTGACATCACACGTCACTGGGTTGTGAATGGTGGTCTGAGTGAAGTGGAGAGCAAGGGTTTTCTCGGGGAGCAGAAATGAATGCCAAGCGTGCTCTGCTTCGTTTTCTAGTGATCTAGAGTGAGAAGCATGCCCCACGGAAATGTTCAGTGTCACAGCAAATTATCAGGGCTAACATTTTGTGGTGTATTTGTGGAAGCTCTCATAAGTCATGCAGATGCTTTGTGTAGTTATTTTTTTAAAGGAAGGGACAAATTAAGGCATTGATTATAGTTTCTAAATTGCTAGGCTGGTGGTTTTTATTTTTTGTTTTTCTTTTTGAGATGGACTTTGCTCTTGTTGCCCAGGCTGGAGTGCCACGGCACAACCTCGGCTCACTGCGACTTCCCTGGTTCAAGTGATTGTCTTGCCTCAGCCTCCTGAGTAGCTGGGATTACAGGCACTCACCACCACACCTTGCTAAGTTTTGTATTTTTAGTAGAGATGGGGTTTCACCATGTTGGCCAGGCTCCTCTGGAACTCCTGGCCTCAGGTGATCCACCTATCTCGGCCTCCCAAAATGCTGGGATTACAGGTGTGAGCTACCATGCCTGGCCAGTATTGTTATTCTCTTTTTTATTCATTTATTTACCAGTTGTGACCTAGTGAGTGAAAAGACACTTTGCGTCTGTGACATCGTCAATTATGGTAGCATGATACATTTTGTGACTTTGTTTCTCAAAATATTTGCAATGTAAATTTTATTTATAAAATATAAGCAAGTAAAATGAAAATGTATATCTAATATTTAAAAAGCCATTTATTTATGTGTAATATATTTCACTATCAAAATAATACAAACTTAAAATTCAAACTTTTAAGATTCCAATGTCAACTGTAAGATAAAAATAAGATTTTTAAAACTGTATGTGAAATTATTCCCTTACTTATTTCTGTGTTTAAAAGGCACTGCTTTTGAGAAGGTGAATTAACCCATTAATTAGACGGTCATAGGGAGTCCATTAGTAACTCTGATGAATGGCAGTGGGGGAGTGGGTGTTATTCTGCAGAAGAGAATACAGAAGGAGAATATCTTGAACTGTAAGAAGTGTTCTTGTTCTTATACCTGAGATATATAAAATCTATTTCTAGTAAAGCATGAATAAAAAGGACAGATTATAATCTTCAAAAATAAAGTTAGCATCAATAAAACGTTTCAGGACAGCAAGAGGTGAGTTAACTCAGGGAATGGATTAAAGCAAAAGAAAGGATGTCACCCTCTGGGATGTCCTCCAGGCCTGAGATAATGGACCAAGGCTGGCCTTGGACACACACAGGCCTGGCAGAAAGCCCAGTTCTGCGCCTACTCCCTGCCCACACCAGGTAGATTGGCCCTACTTGGGCGGCCTATGAGAGTTGTAAGAAATCCACATAATTATAAGCAGTTCATGTAACTATAAGAAGGGTGTAATTATAAAGGTGTGATAAAATAGATTCCCATCTCCTTGGGGATGATGGAGTTGACATGATCGCTCCTGAGAAGATGGGCCTGGCTCCAGAGGCAGCAACAGAAAAGCCCTTATTAGCGTCTTCCTCGCTGTCCTCACCCTCTCCATTCTCTTTCATCTCTGAACTGACGCGTAGACTTCTACCTTTGGAGAGCATTGCCTTGTATTTAAAGCTTTGAAGCCTATTCAGATGCAAATAGCCTTGGGAGTCACACTTTAACCCATTATCCCACCTTGGTGTCCTGGTGGAACGTGGGCACCGAGGCTGGTGGCGAATGCTGAGTAGAAGAGATTTTTCAAAAGGAAGGGTGGGAGTACCAGACCAAAGTGATGCTACTGAGAGAGGAAGGGCTCCATGGAGTCTGGGAAACATATTTCGGTTTTTTGGGTTTTTGTGTTTTGAGACAGAGTTTCATGCTGTCGCCCAGGCTGGAGTGCAATGGTGCGATCTCAGCTCACCGCAATCTCCACCTCCCGTGTTCAAGTGATTCTCCTGCCTCAGCCTCCCAAATTGCTGGGACTACAGGTGTGCACCACCACACTTGGCTGAATTTTGTATTTTTAGTAGAGATGGGGTTTCAGTATGTTGGCCAGGCTGGTCTCAAACCCCTTGACCTCAGATGATTCACCCACCTCGGCCTCCTGCAAGTGCTGGGATTACAGGCGTGAGTCACCACACCTGGCCTAGGAAACATTTGAAAAGGCCAACATAATAAATGCTGATGGAGAGACCAGGCTGAGCAGGAACGTGCAAGCAGCCTGTGTCCAAAGGGAAGTCCGAAGCTCAGGCTGTGACCTTAATTGGGACATGACACACACACACATTTTGTTTTCCTTGGTCACCTGCGAGGATGTTTGCTGTGAGTGGTGACTCCTGCTGTTTGTAGGAAGAATTTGTTTACTGATTTGAAGGGGAATAAACTAGAGGAAAAAGAAATCAAATCTAAGGGACAGAAGAACATTTTTATTTTTTTGCTGGGAGGAGGCAAAACGTGAGGCGATCATGTGAGGAATGGCTTGCTTCAAAATCAGCGCTGTTTTTGTGTGTGCCAGACTTAACAAAGAATAATACAGCCCTGAGCAGGAACGATTTTCAGATTTGTGCCACCCTCCAGACTCTCCGTATTCAAGGGAACTGCAGTGCACTCCTTGATTCTCAAACTTGAAATGAATCCCATATACCCCCACCTTTAGGACTTAGGAGTGATCACATCCAGAGAGGGCTGCAAGCTACTTGAGGACCAAATGCTTAGGGCACTGCCCAGGCAGCATGGGTAATGGGAGGTAATGTTCTCAGGTCATCTCCACCCATGGGCCCAGGCCTCAGTTCTGTCTTTAATCCCATTGAAATGTAAACACCTGGGGGTAAAGGAACGCTATAAGAAGCTATTTTGCCAGGTGTGGTGGCGCACACCTATAATCCTAGCACTTTGGGAGGCTGAGGCAGGCAGATCACTTGAGGTCAGGAGTTCGAGACCAGCCTGGCCAACATGGTAAAACCCTGTCTCTACTAAAGATACAACAAAAATTAGCCAGAAGTGGTGGCATATGCCTGTAGTTCCAGCTACTCAGGAGGCTGAGGCAGGAGGATAGCTTGAACTTGGGAGGTGGAGGTTGCAGTGAGCCAAGATCATGCCACTGCACTCCATCCTGGGTGACAGAATGAGACTGTCTCAAAAAAAAAAAAAAAAAAAAAAAGAAAAAGAAAAAGAAAAAAGAAAGAAAAGAAAAAGAAAGAAAAAGAAAATAGGCTATTTTTAACTTTCTTCTACCACTCTTGATATTCTGCCTTCTTTTTATAATTTTGGGGATGTTTGTTTCCTTCACCAGATTAGAATTCTTCCAAAATAGAGTTGGCTTTCTAATTTACCATTGCCTAACTTGCAAAATGCCTATTACATAGAATATATTGCATAAGTATTTGTTCAACTCACTAACATAGTTTACTTCCCAAGAAGCTCACGGATGCATGAGCTACCAAGCTGCCTAAGTTACACAAAGGGAAAAGTGGCCAAATTAATAGTCTCAATTTGACTTCACCACAATCTGCAAATCAGGAACATCTTTGTTCAGCATCTCTCAGCAAACTTAGGTCAGTGGATCCTGGGACCCTCGTGGTACTGCTGATACCAGGGAATTGTGTTTATACCTAAGCAAGTCTGACAGATCCACACTGATCAATAACAGATCACTCATTCGTTAGTGTAGGAGCCAGATCCAAGTGTGCAATGTCAAGAGGGCTGTTGAGAACAGCTGTGAAGGACACCAGAAGTATCTGCCACCTACTGGGAAGTGAGGGTTGGCTTCTAAGAGGGATGAAGGGCAGAGATGACAGGGCAGCAGTACCAGGGCAGTGAGCTGAGCCAGAGGAAGGACCTCTCTTATGAGGGAGGGTGATGGATCCCTTGCTAGTCATCAGAGAACGTAGCCATTTATCAGACATGGTAGGTGTGGTCCTGTTTTGCCCTCCGCAGTTTCTTAAACTCTTCTTCCCCTTTTTTTTTCCGAAGTGCTTGTGTCTACTGAGAAAGGAAGCCAAGTGTGTGTTTCCTTGATGTGCCTGAAGTGGTAGCATGATGGTACATACCTGTTAACAGCTGGGATTGTGTGATTCTAAAATCCTGTTAAGGCAGATAATGAAAAACAATGAAGTTGCTCTGTGCTGGAAGGCCACCAAAAACATTCATCTCGTTTTGTTGAGTACAATGTCATTGAGGGACCATTCACAGGTAGCATCTGGGTTGATGACCTGTGAATCAGTCCGTCTTACATTCCATCCTTCCTCCTTTGCTTTCAACTCTGTTGGTGTTTTTCCTACCAGCAGCACAGGGGAAATACTTACAGCGTTCATTCAGTGAACTTTCAGCTTCCTCTGGAACTGGGAACCCTATTCCATGCCTGTTCTGTTCACAGAGACATTCAAGCTCCTTCCCACAACACTGAAGGAACAGACATCCACCGTGCAGACCAGAGTGTGATTTCTGAGGTGTCTCTTGAAGGAACATTCAGCCTGTTCTTAGAGGAAAAAAGGGCAGCATTATTAAAACAGAGACTCAACAAGTCCAAATGTGTACTAAAAATTAAAATATTGTTCCCAGCATGGTCTTGTATTAAGGCTCCAAATATGCATTTTAAAAAAATCATTGCTGGCGTCCTGGAAGGGACATTTGTTACTCCTGAGCCGCACCATCAGGCACACCTGAGTTCTAGGTAAATATATGAACGAAAATCTCTGTGAGGTAACTTCCGAAAATTGCCTCCAAACCTTCAACCTGCACGGAATGTAGAGATTCTCTAATCCGCTCTGGTCTCCTCCTCTAAGTGTGGCCAAACCATGACCTTCTCCCTAGACTACAGCCTCTCCAGGATTTTATACTTCATCTGCCTCTCATTCCATTGTACTCATCAGGTCTGGGATTACTTCCTAATTCACTATCAAAAATTGATTGAGTGTTGTGCTGTAGCCCGATGTTACTTTAAACATTTATTCTCACAATATGCTTTTTGTTTGTTTTTTTGAGACAGAGTCTTGCCCTTTTACCCAGGCTGGAGTGCAATAGAGCAATCTCAGCTCACTGCAACCTCTGCCTCCTGGGTTCAAGTGATTCTCCTGCCTCAGCCTCCCGAGTAGCTGGGATTGCAGGTGCCTGCCACCATGCCCAGCTAATTTTAGTATTTTTAGTGAAGATGGGGTTTCACCATGTTGGGCAGGGTGGTCTTGAACTCCTGACCTCATGATCTGCCCACCTTGGCATCCCAAAGTCCTGGGATTACAGGCATGAGCCACCACACCCAGCCTCAAACTATTCCTGATAGGACCATTTACCAGTTGTAGCAAAAACTGTTCTTCCCTCCCCCTCTTCCTCTTAGCCCCCAGTCATTACGGTGAGCCGGTGGGCCCTTGGTAACTGGAGTTGCGCATGATGAAATGTCAATGAGCATTATGAGGTTGCTCTTGTCGTCAGTTAGTTCCCAAATAGGTCTCAGATTCAGCATTTTCTTTGAATTTCATACTGTGTTTGTTTAGACTCCTTCGTCTCTCACCAGACAACTGCTTTTGGTTTTAATGGGCTTTTCTGCTTGTAAGACTCTTTCTTCTTTAATCTATTATCCACATTGCTACACAGTTATGACTGTTAACATTTGATTTTTTAACACTATTTCTTCCCTTAAAACATGTCCGAGTGCCGCTCCTCACTCGGGGCCCCTTAGTTTAATCCGTTCCAAAGCGTGGTTGCAATCACGTGGACTTTAAACTGACTGCACCGCTTTTGTAGTTGATGACTTGATTTTTGTGTTAATAAAGTGGGACTGATATTTAAATATGTTGCATTTTGTTTGAGGTTTAAATAGGCTAATGAATGTCAGGTCTGTAAGATGCCATCTGTTTCAGAGTATACACTGAAAAAGTTGGAAACAGCCAGACGTGGTGGCTCATGCCTGTAATTCCAGCACTTTGGGAGGCCGAGGCGGGTGGATCACTTGAGGTCAGGAGTTCGAAACCAGCCTGTCCAACATGGCGAAACCCTGTCTCTACTAAAAATACAAAATTAGCTGGGCATGGTGGTGCATGCCTGTAATCCCAGCTACTCGGGAGGCTGAGGCAGG
>CAUYLG010028076.1:0-27157 GCA_963573385.1 Cacajao melanocephalus
TCTTGCTCCTCTAGCTCTTTCAATTTTGATGATAGGGTGTCGATTTTAGATATTTCCTTGCTTCTCATGTGGGCATTTATTGCTACAAATTTTCCTCTAGACACTGCTTTAAATGCGTCCCAGAGATTCTGGTATGTTGTGTATTCGTTCTCATTGGTTTCAAAGAAAATCTTTATTTCTGCCTTCATTTCATTGTTTATCTAATCAACATTCAAGAGCCAGTTGTTCAGTTTCCATGAAGCTGTGTGGTTCTGAGTCAGTTTCTTAATTCTGAGTTCTAATTTGATTGCACTGTGGTCTTGGAGACTGTTTTTTATGATTTCCATTCTTTTGCCTTTGCTGAGGAGTGATTTACTTCCAATTATGTGGTCAGTTTTAGAGTAGGTGTGATGTGGTGCTGAGAAGAATGTATATTCTGTGGATTTGGGGTGGAGAGTTCTGTAAATGTCTATTAGGTTTGCTTGTTCCAGGTCTGAATTCAAGTCCTGGTTATCCTTGTTAATTTTGTGCCTCCTTGATCTGTCTAATATTGACAGTGGAGTGTTAAAGTCTCCCACATTATTGTGTGGGAGTCTAACTCTCTTTGTAGATCATTAAGAACTTGCTTTATGTATCTGGGTGCTCCTGTATTGGGTGTGTATATATTTTGGATCGTTAGCTCTTCTTTCTGCATTAATCCTTTACCATTATATAATGCCCTTCTTTGTCCCTTTTGATCTTTGTTGGTTTAAAGTCTATTTTGTCAGAGACCAGGATTGCAACTCCTGCTTTTTTTTTTTGCTCTCCATTTGCTTGGTAGATCTTCCTCCATTCTTTTATTTTGAGCCTATGTGTATCCTTCCATGTGAGACAGGCTTCCTGGATACAGCAAACCGATGGGTTTTGACTTTTTATCTAATTTGCCAGTCTATGTCTTTTGATTGGGTCTTTGGCCCATTTACATTTAAAGTTAATATTGTTATGTGTGAATTTGATCCTGCCATTTTGATGCTAGCTGGTTGTTTTGCTCATTATTGATGCAGTTTCTTCATTGTTTCAATGCTCTTTACTATTTGGTAGGTATTGGAGTGGCGGGTACTGGTTGTACTTTCTATGTTTTTTTTTTTTTTTTGAAAGAAAGAAAAAGAGAGGAAAGAAAGTGAGAGTGAAAGAAAGAAAAAAAGAATGTAATAGAGAAAGAAAGAGGAAGAGAAAGAGGGAGAGAGAACGGGATTCTTGGTCTATTGCCCAGACGAGAATGCAGTCTAAAAATGGGTATTAAAAACCTCTTTTATGCCAATAATTGTGCTTAACAATAGAGACATGAAGGAATAAGAGATGAAAATAACAAACAAGCAGCCAACCAATATTTTATTTAAACCTGTGAAATGCTATGCAATTGCTGAGGAGTGATTTACTTCCAATTATGTGGTCACTTTTAAAAAATAGATTTTTATAAATATACACTATATGTTCACAAAAGTAGAGGAAAACATGACCATGGTGAGGAGAGAGAAAATATTTTAAAAATTCCAAATAGAACTTCTAAAAATGAAAACGCAATGTCTGAAATTAAAAAATACATTGGATAGAATTTAAAGAAGATCAGATGCTGCAGAAGAAAACATCAATGAATCTGAAGAAACAGATATAGAAACTATCTAAAATGGAGCACAAAGAGGCTGGGCAAGGTGGCTCACGCCTGTAATCCCAAAACTGTGGAAGGCCGAGGCGGGCAGATCATCTGAGGTCAGGAGTTCGAGACCAGCCTGGCCAACATGGTGAAACCTCATCTCTACTAAAAATATAAAAATTAGCCAGGTATGGGGGCATGCACCTGTAATCCCAGCTACTCAGAAAGCTGAGGCAGGAGAATTGCTTCAACTAAGGAGGCAGAGGTTACAGTAATCCAAGGTCATGCCACTGTATGCCAGCCTGGGCAACAGAGAAAGATTCTGTCTAAAAAATAAAATAAAAATAAAAATAAAATAAAACGGAGCACAAAGAGAAAACAAAATGAAAATAGTATCAGTTACCCCATAAAACAACATGACACGCAACTGGTACAACATACATGCAACTGGTGTCTTGAAGCAGGAAGGCAGCTAAGACTCTGACAAAATAATAACCAAGTATTTTCCAAATGTGATAAAAATGAAATATACTCAAGAAACTCAAAGAATCACAAGCAGAATACAAAGAAAGACATGACAAGGCACATCATAACCAAATTGCTGAAATTTGTAATAAACAGCTCTTAAAACAACTAGAGAAAAAGAACAAATCACACAGAGAGGAAAAAAAGTAAGTATTAAAGCAGACTTCTCATAGAAACTATGAAAGTCAGCAGAAAAAAGGAGAAGTTCTTTAAAGTTTGAAAGGAAACAAAATTCAATCTAGAATTCCTTACCCAGCAAAAACATCTTTCAAAAATGAAGGCAAAATAAAGACTTTTTCATAAAAGATAAAGCTGACACAAGTCCTCAACAACACAAATGACACATTTTTACATAATCCATGGGCAAAGAAGAAAACACAAGAAAAATCAAGAAATATCTTGACCTGAATAAAAATGAAAATGTAATATATAAAAATTCATTTAAAAAATTTGTAAGATGCAGCTGAAGCAGTGCTTAGAGGACAATTTCTAGAATAATCCTTTCAGTAGAAAGTCTCAGACCAATGATCTAAGCTTCCACCTTAAAAAGTTAGAAAAAGAAGGGCAAATTACACTCAATGTAAGCAGAAGAACAGAAATAATAGGCCGGGTGCAGTGGCTCACGCCTGTAATCCCAGCACTCTGAGAGGCCAAGGTAGGCAGATCACATGAGGTCAGGAGTTCGATACCAGCTTGGCCAACATGGAAAAACCCCGTCTCTACTAAAAATACAAAACAAAAAACAAAAAACCAGACGGGCAGTGGTGGCACACGCTTGTAATCCCAGTTACTTAGGAGGCTGAGGTAGAAGAATCACTTCAGCCCAGGAGGCAGAAGTTCCAGTGATCCAAGATCAAGCCACTGCATTTGAGCCTAGGTACAAAGGGAGACTCCACCTCAAAAAAAAAAAAAAAAAGTAAAAGAAATAATAAAAGCAATGGCAAAATTTAATAGAAAACATTGAACAGGCCAGGTGCTGTGGCTCATGACTGTAATCCCAGCACTTTGGCTGGCTAAGGCGGGAAGATTACTTGAGGTTAGGAGTTTGAAACTGGCTGATTAACATGGGGGAAATCCCATCTCTACTAAAAACACAAAATTGGCTAGGCATAGTGGTGCACAGCTATAGTCCCAGCTACTTGGGAGGCTGAGGCAGGAGAATTGCTTGAACCTGGGAAGTGGAGGTTGCAGTGAGCTGAGATAGTGCCACTTCACTCCAGCCTGGGAGACAGAGTGAGATTCCATCTCAAAAGAAAACATTAAAGAAAGGAGATTAATTAATTAATCTAAATGTTGGTTTTGGATGGATGTGGTGGCTCACACCTGTAATCCCAGCACTTTGGGAGGCCAAGGCAGGAGGATCACTTGAGCCTAGGAGTTTGAGACCTGCCTGGGCAGCATAGTGAGATCTCTGTCACTACAAAAAAAATACAAAAATTAGCTGGGCATGGCACACATTTGTAGTCCTAGCTACTTGGGGGACTGAGTCAGGAGGATCACTTGAACCCAGGATGTTGAGACTATAGAGAGCCAAGATTGCACCACTGTACTCCAGCCTAACAAAGTGAGACCTGGTCTCAAAAAATATAATAAAATAATAAATAAATAAATGTTGATTCTTTGAAGAGAGCAATAAAATGGGTAAAAACTGAAATAGGGAAACAGAAAAGATACAAATTACCAAGATTTGGCTTGAAAGATGATATCACTACAGATCCGACAGACATTAAAGGATAAAAATGTATTACAAGCTGGGCACAGTGGCTCACCCTGTAATCCTAGCACTTTGAGAGGCTGAGGGGGGCAAATCACCTGAGATCAGGAGTTCGAGACCAGCCTGGCCAACACGGTGAAATCCCGTTTCTACTAAAAACACAAAGCATGGTGGTGGACACCTGTAATCCCAACTTATCCGGAGGCTGAAGCACAAGAATTGCTTGAACTTGGGAGGTGGAGATTACGGTGAGCTGAGATCACGCTACTGCACTCCAGCCTGAGCAACAGAGTGAGACTCCATCTCAAAAAATATATATATTATGAACAATTTTGTAACAATAAATTTGACAAAAGAGACAAAATACAGAAATTATCTGAAAGGCATAAACTACAAAATCTTTCTGGGTAAGAAATAGATAAGCTGAAAATATCTATATCTGTTGTTACTCTCTGATGTTTAATTTGACAGTGATGTGGCTTTTTTTCTGATCTCATTTAATCCTCTTTGAATCTTTTCATCTGAAATTTTCCTTATTTATGATGTAAGAATATGACTTTTGTGAGATTTAAAAAACAATATGTCAAGTATTTAGTAAATGTGCAGTACTCAGTAAATATTTGATACTCTTATTTCTAATTACTATGAGAGTTCAAATAAATGCGTATTTGGTATTTCTTTCAATATTGATAGCTCCATTAAGGGTGATAACACTGTCTTTTCTACTGTATGTCTAGTTCCTAGGAGAACACCAGTGCAATATACACATATTTGTTGGATGAATTCATGGATGAAAGAATGAGTAAATTAATATGTGAAGAAAAAAAGTATTGTGTAGCAATAGCTAGATTATAAATGATTATATAGATTTTATTATGTGTAAAATAATTTCTAAATAATTAAAAGCAGAAGATAATTACATATACATATATTACATCATAGATTTTGTTATTTATAATACTGAATAACTTCTAAATTATTTTTAATGGAAATTTCTACCCCTCTATTCACTAGTATGACTTGACTATCAGGCCTCTTTTTCCTACATTCAAGAAGGCTAGCTAACACATACTCTCGTGAATCTTCTACTGCCATCTCTATGCTAATGACTCCCAAATTTATGTCTTCAATTAATATCTCTTTTTGACTTCCATACCCACACATTCGTCAAATTATCTCTTTACATCATCAACATTTGCTGATTTATAGGCATCTCAAATCAACACATTGAAAAATTAACTTCTGGCCGGGTGCGGTGGCTTACACCTGTAATCCCAGCACTTTGGGAGACCGAAGTGGGTGGATCACCTGAGGTCAGGAGTTCAAGATCAGCCTGGGCAACATGGTGAGACCACATCTCTTAAAAAAAAAAAAAAAGAAAGAAAAGAAAAATTAACTTCTGTTCTTACTCTGAAATAAAATTGTCCCATAAATCGCCACTATTTGATGTAATCTAACACTTGTTAGAAATCTAGCAATTATCCTCAGATTTCCATCTAGCTTTGCTCTGCCAGTTCATCAATCATAGAGTTGATTTTGATCAATTTATGTATCTTCATTTCCAATGACATCATTCAAAGCCAAGTCACCACTAACCTCTATATACTCGGGTTTTAAATATTTCTTACCTCAAGTTCATTCTCCTACACAACACAGTGGTTCTCAAACTTAGTGGGACATTAAATTCGTCTGAGAGGTTCAGAACTACTAATTCCTGGTATTCATTCACAGATATTGCCCTTTCATTGAGGCCAGACATCTATATATTTAAAAGTTGACTGGACATGGTGGCTTATGCCTGTAATCCCAGCACTTTGAAGGGCCGAGGCAGGCGGATCACTTGAAGTCAGGAGTTTGAGACCAGCCTGGACAACATGGTGAAATCCTGTTTCCACCAAAAATACAAAAATTCTTCAGGCATGATGGTGCCTGCCTGTAGTCTCAGCTACTCCGAAGGCTGAGCCACGAGATTGCTTGAACCTGGGAGGCAGAGGTTGCAGTGAGCCAAGATTGCACCACTGCACTCCAGCCTGGGCAACAGAGCAAGACTCTATCAAAACAAAACAAAAGAAAACAAAACAAAAACTTAGCCAGGGCTGACTTCTAGCTCATTTTGGATGTAAAGATAAAGAAGGGATATTTCTTCTACCTTACAATAAAAAAAGGTAAAGTAACTTCAAATTACCAAGCATTTTTGAACTTATCAAAGAGCTGAGTTCCCAAAACAAAAAACTGATTCAAAATCTAAGAAGTAACAGATGCTTGCAGGGAGCAAAGGGCACTAGCTTACTTGGGACAGCCACAACCAGATATTGGTTAGATCCGTTTAGCTAGAAGAATCGAAGAATTCATGAAGGCTGATGTGGACTGGCAGAACACTCAACTCTTGCCCAGGCTGGAGTGTAGTGGCATGATCTTGGCTCACTGTAACCTCTATCTCCCAGGCTCAAGTGATCCTCCCACCTCAGCTCTCAGTACTGGGACTACAGATGTGTGCCACCATGCCTGGCATTTTATTTTTTGTAGAGACGAGGTCTCACTCTATTGCCCAGGCTCGTCTTAAAATTCTGGGATCAAGCAATTCTCCTGCCTCAGCCTCACAAAGTGTTGGAATTACATGCATGAGCCATTGTACCTGGCTTCTTTCTTTTTTTTTAATTGCTCTAAAAGACAACTGTCAAAAGCAAAAATAGCAAGAGTATTGTATGTTTACAGCATTTGTAAAAGTGAAATGTATGGCAACAATAGCACAGTGAATGGAAGGGAAGAGTTGGGAATATACAGTTATGAAGTCCTTCCACTACATGTGAAGTGGTATACTACTGGAGGTTCCTATTACGTGGAACCTAATTGAGTGGACCATTCCATGAAAGTTGTAGGCATGGAAGAAAAAAAAGTGTTACAGAAATATGTGACCTTCAATTCTAAAATTACACTGCATTACGTGTATTTTTATAACAAGTATGCTCTGATACTTTAAAAAGGTGTGTTTGTTTCTTAATAGACTTGATTTTTTTCAGAAAAATTTTAGATCCACAGCAGAAAGTAGTTCCTATCATCCCCTCCCCCATATGCACACAGCCTCCCTATCAACATCCTGCATCAGCATGTTTTATTTGTTAGAACTGATTAACCTACAGTGACACATAATTTTCATACAAAGTGCATACATGAAGTTTCATTCTCAGTGGTGTACACTCAATGGGTTTTAACAAATATGTAATAGCATGCATCCACCATTATAGAACCACACAGAATAGTTTCATTACCCTAAAAATCCTGTGTGCTCCCCTTGGTCATTCTAAATTTTCTTTTCTCCAAAGCCAGAAACCCAAAAAAGTTAGAGTCAACCTTTATCATTCTGAGGTATGTCTTCAATTCTCAGCAATAATTCTTGAAACTGTTATTTTTTCCTTCTGAAATTTATATTAAAAAATATATATGCTTCTACCTTCCACATTTCTTTTTCTTTTTTTGAGACAGAGTCTCACTCTGTCACCCAGGCTGGAGTGCAATGGCACGATCTCGGCTCACTGCAACCTCTGCCTCCCAGTTCAAGCGATTCTCCTGCCTCAGCCTCCTGAGTAGCTGGGATTACAGGCACGCACCACCATGTCTGGCTAATTTTTGTATTTTTAGTAGAGACAGGGTTTCACCATGTTGGTCAGGCTGCTTCTGAATTCCTGACCTTGTGATCTGCCCACCTTAGCCTCCCAGAGTGCTGGGATTACAGGCATGAGCCACCATGCCCAGCCTACCTTCCACATTTCTTAACTCTCTTCTCATGCTTTCCATTTCTTAGTTCCTTCCTTGCTTTAACCTTCCAGTTTGTGAATGAACTCTCCAACTATACAGTCAACCCATCCATTGAATTATTTCATTAACATTTGTCAACATCCAATTCACAAATGCTTGTTTGTGCTTTGTGTTTCCAACATTCTCCCTTCTTTCTCTGAAGCTTTTTGTTAAGCTTATTTTCAATTCTTATTGTCTGATCCACTTGCTTGACTTTCTCTGATATAGCTAGTTCCATGTAATGTTTTAGTAGTTCTCTTGGTCCTCAGATGTTTCATGATTTTCCCTCTGTGCTCATACTTACTCCTTGGGACAATCAGCTGCCTTGGCTATCATGTCTCCCTGAGGGAAGAGGAGAAAAGCCTCAATGTTGGTTTGTGCTGCTCCACAGGAGTTTAGGACTTGGGAAAATGTATATCTCATGTTGAAGTGCTTCCGGGATAATGATCCAGTTCAAGCATTCCCTGTTTCTCATTTCAGGCATGTCCAGATCATTTCACAATTCCTCTACTCCAGTCACTGCTACTGATAAAGAAGTAAAAGGAGAGAACAAGGGGATAATAGTGCCCCCAGGCACAGGCTGACCAATCCACACTGACATACCACACTTCCAAATGTCTTGGCGAATTCTTTTTTCTGACCTACTCCTTAAAGGTTGATGTTTTCCAATGTTCCTTGCGTGTTCCTTTTCTCTAACACTGGATGGAGTCTCTCTGGCTCATATTTTCTTTGCTTATACACGGCATCCGAACAAGTAACATTCGAAGTTTGTTAAATAATTGTGTAATTGGGAAATTCAAGAGACATTTTAAACCACATGCTCAATCTTGGGAGGAGGCAACGCTCAGTTTCAGCTTTAAAGTACCAGTTTTTATTGGTTCAGTTATTTTATCTTAAAAAGGAGGTAAATACTAAAAGTTAGAAAAAGAATTCTAGGCTGGGTGTGGTGGCTCCCGCCTGTAATCCCAGCACTTTGGGAGGTTGAGGTGGGCAGATCATGAGGTCGGGAGATGGAGACCATCTTGGCCATCATGGTGAAACCCCATCTCTACAAAAAATACAAAAATTAGCCGGTGTGGTGGTGGTGCGAGGCTGTTGTCCCAGCTACTCGGGAGGCTGAGGCAGGAGAATTGCTTGAATCCAGGAGGCGGAGGTTGTAGTGAGCCAAGATCACACCACTGCACTCCAGCCTGGGTGACAGAGCAAGACTCCGTCTCAAAAAGAAAAAGAAAAAGAATTCTAAAGGTTCTTCCAACTCTCCATTTCTGTGGATCTCCATTTGTACTGTGGAGTTGTTGAGACATATAATTTTACCATATTTAGTCTCTGGTGGATGTCAGTTAATACTAAGTGGGTTATGGACTAATTTTTAGCTCTCCATGAAAATCAACACACCCAGATTTTAACACAAATATTTTGGTATTCATATACCTAGGCATACTAGAATTTTTAGGAAGGTTTTAAAGTTAATTTTATGTATTTATTTAGAGATAGAGTCTTACTCTGTTTTTCAGGCTACAGTGCAGTGGTGCAAACTCCTAGGCCCAATGGATCCTCCCACTTTGGCCTGACTAGGGGGGACTATAGGCACGCCACCATGTATGGCTCATTCTTCAATTTTTTTTTGGTAAAGATGGGATCTCGCTATGTTGCCCAGGGTGATCTCGAACACCTGGCTTCAAGTGATCCTCCCACTTCGGCCTCCTACCTCAACCTGTGTTGAGATTATCACAGACACGGGCCACCTTGCCCAGCCCAAGGTGATTTATTTATTTATTTGAGATGGAGTCTCACTCTGTCACCAGGCTGGAGTGCAGTGGCAGGCTCGGCTCACTGCAACCTCTGCCTCCCACGTTCAAGCTATTCTCCTTCTTCCACCTCCCGAGTAGCTGGGAATACAGGTGCGTGCCACCATGCCTAGTTAATTTTTGTATTTTTAGTAGAGACGGGGTTTCATCATGTTGGTCAGGATAGTCTCAATCTCCTGATCTCATGATCCACCTGCCTTGGCCTCCCAAACTGCTAGGATTACAGGTATAAGCCACTGTGCCCGGCCTTTTTTTTGAAACTCTTTTCCTTAGACTATATTGCTCTCCTAAGACAGTCTGAGATTACTTTTTTGGCTCCATACATTAATATTTATTTTTTATTCTTATCTTTTTAAAACATGGCAAAAAAAAAACCTTTGGCCCCAATTTCTTTGCACAGCCTAGTATCCAGAAATAAAACTGATCATCTGTAGGGCCTGTATGTATCATCAATCTATGGTATTCAAATTTATTTTATCATCTAAATGACTATTTCCAAATTTTGTATACTAAAAACTGAGATGTAGAAGTCCTTGAGTGAATCTGTACACAAATCCTTGAGTGAATGTGTACACAGAAAGGCTTACACACCAATATTAAATTAATTGTCATGCTAGGCTGGGTTCAGTGGCTGATGCCTACGATCCCAGCTACTAAGGAGGCTGAGTTGGGAAGATTGCTTGAGCCTTGGAGGCAGAGGTTGCAGTGAACCGAGATGGTTCACAGGTCTCGCTCTGTCATCCATCCTGGGTGACAGAGGGAGACCTTGTCTTAATAAATAACATAAAATATAAATTGTCATGCCTGGGTGTGGGATGAATTTTCTAGTTTCTATTATTAAAATGTTATTTTATTTGAAGAAAACAAAATATCCACATGATGGCACTATAACCCACAAAATAAGAGGTTGTCAATTTATGAAGACTGAGAACTTGGTAAATTTTAGTTAGAGTACTTTTTACTCTAAAATGCTGCAAAGAAATTGCCAAAAGAATGTGCTAAAAAAAATGGTTGGGCTCATGCCTGTGAATCTTAGCATTTTGAGAGGCCAAGGCAGGCAGATCACTTGAGCCCAGGAGTTCGAGACCAGCCTGGGTGACATGGTGGAAACCCTTTCTATGAAAAATATAAAAATTAGCCTGCCACGGTGACACGCCCCTGTAGTCCCAGTTACCTGGGAAGCTGACGTGCAAGGATTGCTTGAGCCCAAGTGGTTGAGGCTGCGCCGAGCCAAGATCATGCCACTGCACTCCAGCCTGAGCCATAGAGCAAGAGATCCTGTCTCAAGAAAAACAACAAAAAACAGAATGCTGGCTGGGCGCGGTGGCTCATGCCTGTAATCTCAGCACTTTGGGAGGCCAACATGGGCAGATCACAAAGTCAGGCATTCGAGACCAGGCTGGCCAACATGGTGAAACCCTGTCTCTATTAAGGATACAAAAAATTAGCTGGGTGTGGTGGCAGACACCTGTAATCTCAGCTACTTGGGAGTCTGAGGCAGGAGAATCACTTAAACCCAGGGGGCAGAGGCTGCAGTGAGCCAAGATCACACCATTGCACCCCAGCTTAGGCGATATGGCGAGACTCAGTCTCAAAAAAAAAATGCTAAAAAATAAGGCATTTATATACAAGGTAATATGGATATAACTCCCTTATGTTTTACAGAGATTTACTGGCTAATCCTTCATATCCCTTTCCAAGTTCATTTTTCCATGATTTGTTTAGTAACAGCATCTTAGTCCTCATCTTTTTAGAAAACAGCTATTAAGCATCTCCAACACATAGCATTGAACTAAGTCAAGGAAAAGCAGTTATTTTAAAATCTAATGTGAGCATATGAACTATGTTGGGAGCTACTCAATGCATTCTCCATAATGTCATGTCTTCCTATAAGCAATTCTAGGGGGCAATTCAGGAGCTATTAGAGAAACAGTATTAAATGAGACAGATGCCATCCATGGAGTTTATATTCTGGCAGGAAGATGGGCTTTATTTATTCATTTATTTATTTTTGAGATGGAGTCTCACTCTGTCACCCAGGCTGGAGTGCTGTGGGGCGATCTTGGCTCACTGCAACTTGTGCTTCCCAGGCTCAATTGATTCTCCTGCCTCAGCCTCTTGAGTAGCAAGGACCACAGGCATACTACCACGCCCAGCTGATTTTTTTGTATTTTTAGTAGAGATGGGGTTTTGCCATGTTGGCTAGGCTGTATGACGTGCACCACATTAAAACCTTTGTTATTAGCTAATATATTCTTCTTTGCAAACATTTTATGAAGCCAGTACTAGGATCACTGTTCTACAGCTAAAGAAAACTAGGCTGGGAGAGGGGCTAAGGCCACAGAAAAAAAATGTGGCATGAAGCCTTTTTCCAATATGAAAGATATTGATAATGACAATCTTCCTCTTTTCCTCATGCCTTTCTTCTCCCTTAGTGAGGCATGGTGGTACACGCCTGTAGTCCCAGATACTTGGCTGGCTGAGGTGGGAGGACTGCTTGAGCCCGGGAAGTTGAGAAAACAGTTATTAAGCATCTCCAACACATAATATTAAACTAAATCAAGGAAAAGCAGTTATTTTAAAATCTAATATGAGCACATGACTGTGCTGGGAGCTACTTAATGCAGTGAACCATGATCGCACCACTGCACTCCAGCCTAGCCGACAGAGCAAAACCCTGTCTCAAAAAAAAAAATAAAAATAAAAATTAGACATGATAGTTTAACTACTGCAATCTTATAGTTTTAAAAATTCAGTAACCTAGGTTTTTATTATAATATCCTTTAACGACAGTTGTAAGCAGTTTCCTGAGTACAGAATACATCAGATTTAGAGGTTTAAGTTTGCCAAACTTAAAAACCAAAAGCACATAAACACACATACAAAATGGTATTTCCCACGTTGGAATATAGAACTGTTAACTCTCTAAAAGAATGAAGCATTTTTTCCAAATGGCAAATCAAAGACTTCATAAATCAAGCACATATTATACTAACTTGTTTTACTTTTCTCAAATATTTAAATTGGGCACACTATCTTTGTAAGAGTCTCAAATCCTAAAGTTTGAATAGAAAGGGCCCGTGTATAAATGCTTTTAAGGTGAATCCATTTTCTAGCTTTTCTCTGTATTAAATTAGTAAAATAAAATAGGACAGTCATTTGAAAAATCCTAAATCTTGAGATCTGTGGTCTAGTGGAAAGAGTACAGGGTTAAAAGTCACAAGTTCGGGGTTCTAGTCCTAATATTACTATCTACTAGCCAAAGGATGTCTTGAAACCTCTCAACCTATACTTTCTAATTTATAAAACCAAGGGGTTTATTTTTATTTCTAAGTTCTCAGATTTCACACAAGTCAACAAAGAACCTGGCCAAGTCATAAAATAATAATTATAGCCTACATTTATTTAGGGCTCACTTTGTGCCAGGCACAAAGTTCTACATACTTTACATGGATTAATTTAATTAGTGTAGCTTGTGAGGCGGGTAGTAATAATATCCTCATTTTATTTTTTTGAGCCTCTACCAAATCTTGGAGTGCAGTGGTGCAATCTTGGCTCACTGCAACCTCCGCCCTCTGGGTTCAAGTGGTTCCCATGCCTCGGCCTCCCAAGTAGCTGTGATTACAGGCATGTGCCACCATGCCCAGCTAATTTCTGTATTTTTAGTAGAGATGGGGTTTTGCCATATTGGCCAGGCTGGTCTCAAACTCCTGGCATCAAGTGATCTATGAGCCACCACACCTGGCCAATATCCCCATTTCAGAGACCCCATCTCTATAAAAAACTTAAAAAATTAGCCAGGTGTGGTGGTGCACACCTGTAGTCCTAGCTACTCAGGAGGCTGAGGTGAGAGGATTGCTTTAGCCTAGGAGGTCGAGACTGCAGTGAGCTGTGACTGCACCACTGCACTCCAGCTTGGGTGACAGAATGAGATCCTATCTACAAACAAACAGATACAAAAAACAAAACAAAACAAAACATAGTTGTTTTGTTTTGGACTTCATGCCAAACATAGTTGCACTCTGTTAGCTAATAAAGTCTCATTGGTGTTTTTACTACAATTCAAATTTCATTTATTTTAAAAATATGTAAAGGATTCTTGCAGTACACAATTCAGGAGGCCACCAAAGATAAATCACAGTCTCCTTTCACTTCTATTCCTTAAGTTTCAGTCCCTCCTAGTCACTGTAGATTTTTAAGAACAGAAATCACATTACCAGAGCTCTATCTAAGGAAAATGAATCAGACAGAAATGCTTCTATACTGGAAGGAAGTACCAGACAGGTAACAGTGGGAATAAAAAGGAAGGGATGTGTGCAAATTTCTACAGGCAAAAGCAACAGGACTTAGCGTTTAGCACAGGGCCTAGAACAGAGGAGCTACTTCAAAATATTGTCTATGTAGCTCCCGAATGACAAGAATAGAAGAATGACCAAAATGATTTCAAGATTTAGAGGCTGGTGACAAAGAGCCGAAAGCGTCACTAACATTGTTAAAACAAAAAGAAAAAAATCAGGGTTCAGGTGTGAAAGGGGAAGAAGACAAGGCATGTAGTTTTGAACTTATGAGTTGGAAATGCTCATGGGCCATGTAAGTGGAAACTGTCAGGTGTTTGGAAACGTGATCCAGTGCTAATGAATGAAGTTGGAAGCTTTGGGTATAAATTTTAGAATTTTCCTTCAAAAAAAGGGAATGATTAGATAACTAAGGAAAATACTGTTTGAAGACAGTATAGAAGATGATGTCCAAGGACTGAAAATTAATAGCTATCTACATTAGGGAAAAAAAGATGACTGAAACTAGGAGAGCCAAGTATCATGAAAATGCAGGAGGAAAACTATATTAAGAAGGTGGCAGGCTTATGCCTGTAATCCCAACACTTTGGGAACCCGAGGTGGGAGAACTGCTTTAGACCAGGAATCTGAAGCTGAATGAGCTATGATTGCACCATTGCACTCTAGCCTGGGTGACATAGTGAGACTCTGCCTCTACGTAAATAAATTTAAAAAAGAAGGTAGCAGTCATTGGTAGTATTAGATGAGGAAAAGAGGTCAAGTCGAATCAAAAATGAGAAAAAGTGGTCAAATTTAGTAATCAGAAAGGGGACATATTTAGTAATCATTCCAAGTGCAATGGCTCATGCCTATAATCCCAGCACTTTCAGAGGCCAAGGTAGAAGGATTACTTAAGCCCAGGAGTTCCAGACTAGCCTGGGCAAGAGTGAGACCCCAAGTCTACAGATAAAAATAAAAATAAAATTTTAAAAAAAGAGAAGGAAGAGGGTAAAAATTAGGCAGGAAATAACCAACGAGTGGGTGGTGAGGAAGTGAATACAGCCCCTGCCTTGCCCTTCTCTCTTGAGAAATCTGGTGGTGAGGAAATGGCAAGGGATGGAACAGTAAGCAAATGGGCAAAAAAATGTAAACGTGCAACCTCGAATTGGCAACTCTGTGGCCTTCCTTATGGGGCTAGCAGTGCCAACAGTTTTCAAGAGGTGAGCTACTAACACATTTGTAGGGAAAGAAGGACCCAAGAGGATGAAAAAGACTGCAGGTACAAGACTCTTGACTATTGAGCGAGATCTGATATGGGAAAGAAACAACATCTAGCTTACAGTTGGATCTGGAGAGGAAAAGAGGCGCTTCTCCTGACCTAGAAAGGGAGGGAAAGTTTAGAGGAGGGAGGATAAGGGTGTGACTGACAGCCTGTATTTTCTCAGAAAAGTAGGTGACCTAGTTGTCCCTCCTCAAGAGAATTAACTATCACCTATGTGAGAAGCCCCAAAAGCTAGACACTGGACTGACATAAACACGGTTAGCTTTTTAAATACTTATGGCAAATATTTTTTAAAAATCTGTTATAACTCTAAGAGGTAGGTACTATTCTTTCCTCCCATTATAAAAACTTATGCTTCCCTTAAGAGGATATGAAACTTGCTCAGAGCAAACAAGCCTACATTTAAACCCAGATCTAACTGCATGATTTTAAAGTATAATTATATCTTACGGCAAGGGGATAGCAGAGGCCATGAACTGATGGGCTGACGGGTATGTGTATCTCACCTCCAGCATTGATCTTTGTAAAAAAACAAATGAACAAAAAATATGGTTTGTGCTTTCTGGACTTTATAATTAAGACTACATATATATGGGAGTAAAATACTGGCAAGAAAGGAAACAGTATAGAAAATACTTTTCAAATAAGAAATTGCCATTGCTTTTGGTCTCTTATGATCTATTCTGTTATAGAGACAATTGTGGATACAATTCCCCTTGATCTATAAAACTTAGATTTGAACAAAGGTTCAGACTGGATTTAGATTAGGCCCTCCTCAGTGAAAATTACAAAAACACTGACACTATAGTAACTGATATGAAAGAATACAGTAAATCCTCACTTAACATCCTCAGTAACTTCTTAGAAACTGTGGTTTTCAGTGAAACAATGTACAATGAAACCAATTTTTTTTGTCATCAATATTATTTTATTTTTTTAGAAGATGGGGTTTCACCATGTTGGCTAGGCTGGTCTTGAACTCCTGACCTCAGGTGATCCACCCACCTTGGCCTCCCAAAGTGGTAGCATTACAGGCGTGAGCCACTACCTGGCTGTCATCAGTATTATAATGAAATGAAGACAACACTGACATTTTTCTGTGGACCTGCTGTAAGTTGCTTATCTAAAGCCACGGTTTCTAAGAATCTATTGTTACTCTATAACCATGCTGCTATTCTTTATCCTGATATCTCATCAATTTTTTTTTTTTTTTTTGAGACAGAGTCTCCACCTGTCACTGAGGCTGAAGCGCAAAAGCAGTTGGCGTGATCTTGGCTCACTGCAGCCTTGACCTCCCAAGTTCAAGCGATTCTCCTGCCTGTTTCCCAAGTAGCTGGGACTACAGGCATCCACCACCACTCCCAGCTAATTTTGTATTTTTAATTGAGACAGGGTTTCATCATGTTGGCCAGGCTGGTCTGGAACTCCTGACCTCAGGTGATCCACCACCATGGCCTCCCAAAGTACTGGGGTTACAGGCGTAAGCCACCGTGCCCGGTCAAAATATTTTAAAAAATCTTTATAGTAGGTATAAGCATGAGAAACTGAAAAACCAGTTTGTGACATTTCTATATATTTTTTAAATTTGAGACAGTATTGCTCTGTTGCCAGGCTGGAGTGCAGTGGCAAAATCTCGGCTCACTGGAGCCTCTGTCTCCCAGGTTCAAGTGATTCTTCTGCCATAGCCTCCTGGCAGTTGGGATTACATGCACCTGCCACCACGCCTGGCTAATTTTTGTATTTTAGTAGAGACGGAGTTTTACCATGTTGGCCAGGCTGGCCGCGAACTCCTGACCTCAGTGATCTGACTGCCTCGGCCTCCCAAAATGCTGGGATTACAGGCGTGAGCCCCTGCACCTGGCCTACATTTTTAATCTTAAAAAAAATAAAGTTAACTTTTCTGTGGTGCTGAGTTTTTTGTTTGAAGAGATGGGTCTCACTATGTTCCCTAGGTTGGTCAAGCGAGCCTCCTACCTTGGTCTCCCAAAGTGTTGGGATTACATGCCTGAGCCAGCACGCCTGGCCGGCGGAGCATTTCCAAATACTCGGATGAACCGCAAGAAATGACCCTAAGAAGCAGGTGAATTGTCTCAGGAGCTCAAGCTTCTTTTGGAGGACTCCACCAGCTGTGACTGGCTATGAAGATGGAGGAAAAGGGCCACTAGTCAAGGCATGCAGACAGCTTTTAGAGTCAGAAAAAGCACGCCTGCAGTCCCAGCTACTTGGGAGGCTGAGGCTGGAGACTCGCTTGAGCCCGGGAGGTGGAGGTTGCAGAGCCCAGATGACGCCACTGCAGTCCAGCCTGGAAAACAGGACAGAGTGAGACCCTATTTCCTCACCTCCACACACAAATAAAGACAGGCCATGTCTTTTACACTGGAATGAGAAACTTCAGAATTCTGCCTATGTCAAAAAGGGGACAATGAACTTGCCAGGATTTTCTTCCAACCTCGGCCAGTGGGCATCATAACCGGAAGTGTTTCGTTTGGCCGCAATCCAGTTCGGGATTTTCTCACCCCACAAAGCAACCTTCCCTACCTGCACTATGCTGGCACACGCTTTTATTTTTTCTCAGCAACTTTTCAAGTAGTGCCCTTGGCAGCAGTTTCCAAAGTGACACATTCCTGAGTACGCTAAGGTTGAGTTTTAGCTCCTCGTTTGCAATGCCGTTTTTCCAGAATGTAAGGAGGCTCCTTTTTAGGCCAAAAGCCCTTCCTTTTTGAATGCCTACTCCGCCTCGCCACGGCTAGGACAGATGACTGCTTTACAGGCCAGGCACGCTCTGCCTGGGAACGCCTCCACTTCCAGTTGGATGAAAACTCTCCTCCCTCATCCGCAAGGGCTTTGCTCGTTCCTCGCCTCGGTCTCATCTCTACGTGGACACGACCGCTGTCGCTCCTCAACACTGACGCATGGACAAGGTCGCGGGAGGCGACGGCCGGCTGGGACCCAGGGCTGCCCATTAGATCTCGCGCAGGGGCTCGCGCCCAGCGGGGGACCCGGGCCCCAGGGCGGTACTCAGGGTGGCGGGCCGACCAGGGCGTGGAGGTGGGGACGCTCCTGCAGGCCCGGGAGTCCGCAAAACGCGCCTCCAGCCGGGACCGAGGCGAGACGCTCGCGGACCTTGGTTTGGGGTTGGCGGCTTTAGGAAGAAAGCCACCTCGAGACTCTGAGGCCCGGGCGACGACCGTTAGCCTGGCGGACAAGTCATTGGATTTCCGGCGCACGCGCGGCGTGGAGAGGACAGCTTCCGGTTTCCAGCCTCGCCCCGGCCCCTGCCTCCCGCCCCACCCTCAGGCTAGTGCCTCCTCCTGGCCCCGCCCCCTGGCTTTTCTTCTCCCCACCCCCTAGGCTCCGCCCCCTGACCCGCTCCTGCCCGCTGCCCGCCGCCCGCCGGCCGTTCCACTGCATTGTTGGATTGTGGCGCCGCACTCCCGCTGGCGGCCGGCAGGGGGCGGAGTTCGAGCCCGGATTTCTCCGCGGGGCGTCCCCTGGGAGGCAGTCCCGGCGTGGGGGAGGGGAGGGCGGGGCGCGAGGACGCGGTTCCGTCGGCTGCGGCGTTACTTTTGGTCCGGGCTCGGCGGGGAGGCCGCGGCTGCCGCATCAGAGCTGACGTGGGGACGACGTGGGGCCGCCGCCGGCGCCGGATTGCTGGGCGGCGGCGCCGCTGCTGAGCGGCGGTCGGGCTCGGCGTCTCCACCTCCTCGCGTCCGTAATCAGTGACGAGGTCCGCTACGTAAATCCCTTCGCGGCGGGTAAGTGGCGCGCCGGCCCCGGCCCCGAGACCCAGCAGCCGGCGACGCGGCGCAGGAGGCGGAGGCAGGAGGCGGAGCGGAGCCGGGGGTGGCGGGACGGGGCCGGGGGCCGGGACCCCGGGGCGGGCCGAGGGCAGCGGGGCAGCCGCGCGTTCCCCTGACGCGGCCCCTCTCCCGGCGCCCCCGAGGCCGCCGCCTTCCCGGCCCACGCCCGCCTCGGCCGCTCCGCCTGCCTCCTCGCGAACTTGGGACGAGTTGGGAAATCCTCCCTGAGAGAGCGCTGCGGCTCAGGGGAGCGGTTTAACTCGGAAAAGGAATCCAGAAGGAAGGACCTCGGGGTTCCCGCGCCCGCAGCGCCTCTGCCCCACTCCGCGAGCGCAGTTTAGATGTGAGCGGACGCAGCCCGTTTTCCCCGAAACGCGGGCCCGAGGGCCTCGCAGTTGGTCGTTCGGTCCCGGGCGCGGGCGGTCCCAGGAGATGGGCAGGGCCGCGCCGCGACCGCTCTCGGAAGGCGCATTTCGCTTCTGCCTCTGCCTCTTGCCTTTTTAGGGCCATCTCGTCAGGTTCCAGAGCCTGCTGAATTTGGGGAATAAACACATTATTCAACATGCTTCTTGATCCTGTGGCGTCTTATTTGTGTGTCAGATATCTGAGTTTGAAATCACGTAGGGGTTTCCTGCAGGCTGCTCAGCGGAGCAGCTGTCAGTCTGTAATCACATTTTAAGAATTTGTGGCTTACAGTGCCGGTCTCAGTGTCGCGAAAACTGAAAAGAGCCCCTTTAACAGTGTGGCTTACCTACGTGACGAAGTTTCCTTTTCTGCTTAATTTGCCGGGCGGATGAGAGTGCACCTTTCCCTTGAAACGAAAACCTAGATGCACAGTGAGAGTTCCGCTACGAACATTGTACGAGGTTCCATTAATAATCCACGCTGTTTTTTTTTTTTTTTTTTCGCTTTGAGCACCACGTTTTTTTCCTAGTCTTGATTCGCCGTGGATAACGAGGTTACATTAATAATCCACGCTGTTTTTTTTTTTTTTTGCTTTGAGCACCACGTTTTTTTCCTAGTCTTGATTCTCTGTGGATAACAAACTTTCTCTTCCCAAGTCGTCGTAGTCTCAAACGTCTTTGAGTCTAAAGTAATTTTTTTCCTAAAGGAAGGCAAATTGCACACAATATGTTTTGGCCAATAAATGCTAAATATTAAAACTGATGTTTAAAGAACTACGTGTTGATCCCAACACAGCTTTATAAAATACATTAAAATGGTTTTGATCCTGAATGAGTAAACACTTGGAACATTGTCAGTATTCACCCAACTTCGGCGAATCTGTAAGTAGATCAATATAACACATACTTTCCCAGTGACTTGGTGATGGATATGAAGTCATTTTGGTGAGTGTTAAGTTGTAATTACAGTGATGTTTTGTGTATATATTTTGGTGACAGTGTGTGAATAAATTTTTACTGAATGCATAGATAGAGAACATTTTTAGTCTTTTTGTTTTTGCATTGTCCCTGAAAGTTAATGAAATTTGCTTCTACCGATGAATTTTAACAAACTTTGGAATCCATAGGCTATATTCCAGTTTCCTACGTAGGTGAGTTACTGCCTAATCAAAATACAAAATCTTTTGTAGGGTTATGACCATTTCATGAAAGGAAAGAGTTTCATTTATTAGCATACATCAGGAATCCTGACTGAAGCTTTACCAATGTAGACATATTTCTGACCCTTTTTTTCCCAAGTTGTATTCCCTGAAAATTAAGTATTGCGCCAGAAGATTTAGCTAGGTTTATTGTTGAAGTGGATAGTCCTACTGAAAAGCTCTCAAATGTCCGGTTCCTTTTACACAGACTTCTTAAAACTGAACGGTGCAAACACTTAATAGTTGAGCCATTGAGAGACCTTTTTTTTAGAGCAGTTTTAGAACCATTGATATTTTTATATTTTCTTGTCAACATTGGTTGATAAGGGCCAGGCGCTCACACCTGTAATCCCAGCAAATTACTGGGATTGAAATCACTTCCTGCAGGCTGCTCAGCGAAGCAGCTGTAAGTTTGTAATCAGATTTTAAGAAATTGTAACTTACAGTGCCAGTCTCAAAGTGTCACGGAACTGAAAAGTGCCCCTTTAACAGTGTGGCTTACCTACGTGACTAAGTTTCCTTTTCTACTAATTTGCTGGGCGGATCACGAGGTCAGGAGATCGAGACCATCCTGGCCAACATGGTGAAACCCTGTCTCTACTTTAAAAAAAAAAAAAAAAAAAAATTAGCCGGGGGTGGTGGCGTGCGCCTTTAGTCCCAGCTACTTACGAGGCTGAGGCAAGAGAATTGCTGGAACCCGGGAGGCGGAGGCTGTAGGGAAGTGAGATCGAGCCACTGCACTCCAGCCTGGACGACAGAGTGAGACTCCGTCTCAAAAAAAGAAAACAAAAAACATTGGTTGATAAGGAAATAAGCCTGAAATGTCGGAATTTTATTGTTTCTACTTCGTTTAACTGATGGATTCTATACGTAAAACTCAGCTTTGAAAGGAATTATTGTACATTGAATACAGTTTTGATATTAACACAGGAACCTAAAAAATTCAGATTTTAGAAAAAATGAATCTCATTACATCATTGGTAGAAATTAACATTTTAAATATGTTAATAATCTCCTTTTAGAGAATACATTTTAAACACCTTTTGGCAATGGGAACTCCACAGTAAAGACTGTTGCTCTTAAGAACAAATGCTTTTACTTATAAGTTTTCATTTTTTGATACTCTATATCCGATAGAGAATAAGCAAGAACAAAGAAGAAAACCTAAGGATATCGTTAGTGGAAATTTTTCTTGATATTACTTGTGAAAATGCCTTATGTCTTATTGCACTGAATAATGACGTTTTGGTCAATGATGGACTGCATGTATGTCACATAAGATTATAATGGAGCTGAAGAATTCCTGTCACCTAGTGATGTCCTAGCTGTCCTAATGTCATAGGGCAGCATATTACCTTTCTGTGTTTAGGTGTGTTTAGACACACAAATGCTTTCTACTGTGTTCTAATCGCCCACAGTGTATAATAGAGTAACATGTTGTACAGGTTTGTAACCTAGGAGAAACAGGCTATCATTTGGTCTAGGTGTGTAGTCAGTTACACCATCTAGGTTTGTTTAAGAGCACTTTATAACGTTGGCAGAATGAAGTTGCCTAACATTTCTAAGAACATATCCCCGTTATTAAGTGAAGCATAACTGTAATTCAGTTATAGCAAGGTTTACAAAGTAAATGGTATATATTTGCACATTTCATGACAGGCCTTCCTAGGAGTAATAGAGGAAATTACTGGCAATATGTATGTGAAACAGTTGTTATAAGGAGAGGAAATGCATAGACTGTAAAATTATGTGGTAGTTTTGCTTAAAGACTGAATATCTCATTGGTCAGGAAGGATGCTTACCTCTCAGAAACCCTTACTAGCAACTCATCCTCTTGTCAGCCTTTTTTTTCTTTGAAGCCTCTCAATTCTCCACAAATGGGAAACATCTTCGTGCATGTTTTCTAAACAGTAGTATAACCAGGTCAATTAAATGTCAAGATATTAATAAAATCCTGTGAACTTTTAAGAGTGGAGCCAATGTGATGCTAGTATTTTCCTTGAGAATTTCACAAAATAAACTCAATTTCTTCAAAGTTATCTTGGTAAAGGTTTTTTGTTTTTGTTTTAACATAGCAGACTTAAATAATCTAACTTAGAGTAGCAAAATAGCAGATAGTTTATTTTATATTCTTAACCTCAATCTTTTTCCTTGATAGCACAAAAATGATTTTTTTTTTTTGGCTTAGATTTTTTTTTTTTTTAAATAAAGGCAGGGTTTCACCATATTGGTCAGGCTGGTCTCGAACTTCTGACCTCAGGTGATCTGCCTGCCTCAGCCTCCCAAAGTGCTGGGATTACAGGCGTGAGCCACCGTGCCCGGCTAGAAATGTTTTTAACTGGAATGTATATTTTTGCACTGATTATGGTGGAAGTGTTTACTTTTGGAATTATGGCAACTGTATTATACATAAAGACTCACATTACTGAATATGGATGTTTGGAATGTTTTTACTCTTAAAATTTCTGGAGGAGTTAAAGTAGGCATGTTTCTACACTTAGAAAGATACAGGTTTTGTTCAGATGTGTAAGATAGCACCAATCTGTGTAAGCAAAATAATGGTAAAATTATTTTCTCTGATCTTAAGCTAATTCAGGTAGTTTATCTACTTTCTCTGATTTACTCTCTAGTAGTTAGTGCATTTATACTTAGTATGTAGATAAGTGTTTTTGAACTGTGCTTAGTGTGCAGTAAAGAGCATGCTGTTGAAAAGAAAAAGCTTACAGTGAGCCTAGTCAAGCAAGTTACTCCCCCAAAAGTTTTAAAATTTGGTTTCACATCAAGTGGTGGTAGGGAGAGAGGTATTTGAAAGGATGGAGCTAGGCCATGATATTTGAATTCTATTTTTAATTTCCTCCTCAGCAGCTGGTTCTGTAGTTCATTGACTCTGAAATAGCCAAAAGGAGGCAGCAGGTGGGAAATGAATTGAAAAAGAGACACTTACTGAATAGCTAATCCTTTCGTGATTTTAGTAAAGAGTTAAGATTTCTTAATAACAGGTATCTCAAGCAATTAAATTGGAGTTGCCTTGAATCCATATGAGAGAGCCTCCTGAATTTATGTATAATTCATGTTTGAAATATTAAAGACATTTACAAGTGTTTGGAATAGTTATTTACGAGTATCGCTCTTGGCTATTTTGATTTTACCTGAAAGTGTAATGATTGTTTTTTGAAAGTAACTGTAATTTTGCTTCACGAACAGCGTAAGACTAACGGTGTAATTTCATGTTGCTGCTTTCTCACTTTGTTTTTCCTGTACTTGTCTCTTTCCTCTAAAATGCATAACCATAGCCTCATCCCTGTCAATTTCAGCTACACGGCTGTTTAGAATTATTTCTTTCTTATAACTAGTCCCACCTTCTCCCAATTTTTTAATTGACTTGGTTGAGAAGGACCATGAGCTTCATATTCTCCTTTATCTTTCAAACTTTGCTGTTGCTACTTAAATTACAGTTAACCTATGGATATATATTTTTGCAAAGAACTAAAACCATGCTTCATGACAGAAGCAAAGAAACATTATATTTCTCTGTGTTCTCTTTCTTTTCCTGCTTTGGTTAAAGGTGTGATGTGTTTTATTCCACATTCTTTTTTCTTTTGGGTATGCTAATTGCAGTGCTTTCAGTTTTTCTTTTTCTTTTTTTTAGCCTTTCAGAAACCATCTCAATAATGCATAATTTTCAGTTTACATTTTTGGGTTTTTAAAAGTGGAGAAGAACTTAGATTGTTTGGCAAGTGTCTTATAGAGAATTCTTAATATTTCCAGTATTTCATGGTTATCTCCAACTGTAATATCTAGTCCAAAAGCAGATTTTTTTGTTTTTGTTGAGACAGTCTTACTCTGTTGCCCAGGCTGGAGTGCAATGGTGTGATCTCATCTTACTGCAACTTCGTCTCCCGGCTTCAAACGATTCATGATTCTCTGGCTCAGCCTCCCGAATAGCTGGCATTACAGGCGCCTGCCACCATGCCTGGCTCATTTTTGTATTTTTTGCGGAGATGGGGTTTCACCATGTTGGCCAGGTTGGTCTCCAACTTGTGACCTCATGTGATCCACCCGCCTTGGCCTCTCAAAGTGCTGGGATTACAGGTGTGAGCCACAGCGCCCAGCCAAAAGCAGATTTTTTTAAGCGGGGGGGAAAAAGCAAAACTGTCTTTATTGTCTTTCCAAAATGTTCAACTTAGTTTTCAGAGAAACAGTTCTCTTTTTGAATCATTTAATCTACTTAGTCATTTTATCTAATGTACTATTAACAAAATTACAAAATTGCAACAAGGCTGACATAATGAGGTTTGGCGGCAAACACAGCTAACTCTTGGTAAGCACCCATTAGTGTGAGGGTGTGGTATCTAATGGGTTATACAATTTTTAAGGACATAAGATGTCCCTATGTAAAATGCTAGTATAGTAGATAAGGTTTATTCTCAGAGTGGCATCAGTTCTGCTTTTTGTTCCTGTCGTGAGGAGCCTGTTTAAGGGCCCTACTGTCTCTCGTCCCTACGCTAAGGGCAGATGGCAGTAGTAGTAACCATTGCCTTAGTGTGAGGGGTGATAAACCTGCCTGCTATCTGCAGTTCCAAAATTGACTGGGATTGTATGACATCATTTTAGAGGGACCCTTAGGAGGGAACTCTGAAAGTGTGTTTGTCTAAGCACCACTGTTGCTGGCAGAGGCACCTGGAGGTTACTTAAGGATGAGCACGATTGTTTTCTCCAGCTCTAAAATAAATTAAGGACTCTCAGATTTTTTTTTTTTTTTTTTTTTGAGACTGTGTCTCAAAAGAGTTTAAGGTCTGTGAGTGAATAGTCTTGCTCTGTCACCTAGGCTGGAGTCCACTGGTGCAAATCCGGCCCACTGTGGCCTCAGCCTTCGTGCTAAGGTGATTCTCCTCCCTCAGCCTCTTAAGTAGCTGGGCCTACAGGCCTGTACCACCATACCTGGTCAGCTTTTTCGTAGAGACAAAGTCTCACTATGTTGCCCAGGCTTGTCTCAAACTCCTGAGTTCAAGCAGACCTGCTGCCTCAGCCTCCCACAGAGACACCAGGTCTGCTTCAAATGTTCTTTTGTCTTTTTCTTTGCCACTTTTACTTCATTCCATATGTCAAATAGATATTTTTAAAGATATTAGTAAAAAATTAAGGGTGTTTAATTGCTACAGTGTCTAAACTAGGTTTTTTATGGGTTGAAGACTATCAGAAGGATGTTTTGAATAAACGTATTTCATTTGGAGTTTAATTTTTTGACAAAAACTCAAGTTGGAATTTAAGGTAAATGAAAATTTTGTTGCATTGGAGTGAAAAAAATTTAAGGAAATAATGAATTCATTAAGTTTATTAAATGATCATTACTTCTTAAAAATAGAGCTGATACCTATGAGCGATAGTATTAGATGATTTAGATAGCACTGCTTTCTCTTCAGTAGAAAATAATCAGAAAAATAGTGCATCATTTAAGTTTTGTCAATTTTTTTTCCCTAGGAAAATAAGAAAAATACAATAGAAGTAAGATTGACAAAAAGCAGTACAGGGCTGTTTTCAGCTTTCTAGTCTTTTTGGTTTTTTGGAGGGGGTACGGTTTGTATTTTTAGTTTTATAGAAATTAGAATATTCTTCCTGGCCTCGTTTTGAGAGGTAAATTTTAATTTAATTAAAATTTAATTTGAGAGTTTTTTGAAGTAAAATGTTATGGTCTCCCAATTCAACATTGTAATTTTACTGCAGGATAAATAAAGAAAACGGGAAGGAGGAAAGCATTGATTACAAATGTCTTAACAATGAGCAAATGTGCAAAGAAAAAATATATTAAGACAAATCTAAGGTAGGTAGATGTACGTTTTTCTGTTCTTTTGAAAATTCTACTTAGCTTAAAGATGAATACATTGATACATAGATGTACACATATATGCATGTATGTATTTATATTATAATGTATAGTCAAATTATTCAGCCATTCACTTAAGACACCATCTACCTGTGTACCATGTTAGGCACTGCAGGGAAGGTGTGGGTATTTACAGTTGGCTTATGCTAAGTACTAGTCTTTTCAGTTAGAAAGTAGACCATATATGAGGATGTCGATAGTTCAGTGGAATTGGAGAATTCAAAGAGTCTCCAGGGTTTTATTCTTCCTCCTGGCCTTTTGGCTATATTTGTACCTAATGTTACAAAACAAAAGAAAGTCTCTACCAAGATTTTACAGATATCCAAATAGAATTTTTCAGGTTTTCTTTTGATCACTTTCAGAGACATTCTGTTTCATCAGTTGGATGTACTGCTAAAGAGAAAATTGATTTTCTAAGATAGTTTTTGTAAAGTTATTTAAAAGAATAGAAACAACTTTAATAACTTTTCCTTTCTCAATTGGATTCTATTTTTAGAAGAGGTGAAACAATTTTTCAAGGGTAATACAGTTGCTCTGTAGTATAATTTGTCTTTGAAAATTGGATACAACTAAAATTTTAGGTGTTTTTTTTTTTTTTTTTTTTTTTTTAGAAAGAGTCTCACTCTCTTACCCAGGCTGGAGTGCAGTGGCATGACCTCGGCTCACTGCAACTTCTGCCTCCCAGGTTCAAGGGATTCTCCTGCCTCAGCCACCCAAGTAGCTGGGATTACGGGCGTGTGCCACTATGCCCAGCTAATTTTTTTGTATTGTGTATTAAAACAATTTTTTATTAAAAAAATTCTTTTTAGGCTGAGTGTGGTGGCTCAAGCTTGTAATTCCAGAACTTTGGGAGGCCAAGG
>CAUYLG010028077.1:0-91923 GCA_963573385.1 Cacajao melanocephalus
AAAAGCTAGATATAGGTGAAGGGGAGGAAAGCAGCAAATCACACTGCCACGTGTGTACCTATGCAACAATCTTGCATGTTCTTCACATGTACCCCAAAACCTAAAATACAATAAAAATAAATAAATAAATAAATAAATAAAATACATATATTCTTCAGTCTTAATTTGCTAAAAGTATTTTTTAAAGTCACAGCAGGTTTTAAATTTTGTTAATATTTTTCTGCATTTATCTGGATGATCCTATCTATGACTATCTTCTTTATTCTGTTGATTTAGAAAATTCAGTAGATTAATTTTTGAATTTTACTACAACCTTACACTATGGAATACCCAAGGTGGCAATGATTTATTATCTTTTAAAAGATACACATATATATATATTTTTAAAAAAGATAATATCCATCTATCTATCTATCTCCATATATATAACGTAAGTTGTTTTGCTAATCTTTTGTTAAAGATTTTTGCATCTATGATTATGTGAGAAATTGGTTTATAGTTTTTCTTGTTTTTTGAAAAGTTTTAAAATCAAGTTTATGTTAGCTAATAAATAAAGGCAGAATATTCACTCTTTCAATTATTCTGGATGAATTTGTACAAAATTAGTATAATTTATTTCTTAAATATTCAGAAGATTTCACCAAGAAAGCCATCTGGGTTTTTGTTGTGGGAAGGTTTTAATAAGTGTTTCAAATTTATTATTAGATACCAGAGTATTCAGGTATTAAATTCTTCTGTCAGGTTTTGTAATTTGTATTTCTCAAGGAATTTGCTCATTTCATTCAAATTTTCAAATGTATTAGCTAATTAAGCAAATAACAATATCATAATTA
Organism: Cacajao melanocephalus; assembly: GCA_963573385.1. NCBI lineage: Eukaryota > Metazoa > Chordata > Mammalia > Primates > Pitheciidae > Cacajao > Cacajao melanocephalus. The sequence continues at coordinate 834 of CAUYLG010028077.1, forward strand.
AGCTAATTAACACATTCACCATCTCGGAAAACTATCACTTTCTTCTCTTTCACTCCTTTTCCTCTTCCCCCTTCTCCTTCTCCTCATTTGAAGTGAGAGCACTTAAGATGTACTTACTTTCTTAGCACATATCAGGTATACAATACAGTATTGTTAATAGTCATCTTGCTGTACATTACATCTCCAGGACTTATTCATGTTGCATCACTGATAATTTGCACCTCATTGACCAATATCCTTCTATTTCCCTCATCCCCCAGGCCTGGCAATCCAGCATTCTACTCTCTGCTTCAACTCAATTTGACTATGTTAGATTCCACATAAGAGTGAGATCATGCAGCATTTATCTTTTTGTGCCTGGCTTATTTACTTAGGATAATGTCCTCCAAGCTCATCCATGTTGTCACATCTGACGTGGTTCTTTTGTTGTTGTTGTTAAGCTGCATAGTATGACACTATACACATATAGCTAGCTAGCTAGCTAGCTAGCTAGATAGATGGATATAGATAGATAGATAGGGGCAGGTTTTCTTATTCACATCCATTCATAATTTGACAGATATTTAGGTTGTTCTCATAACTTCACTATTGTGAAACATGCTACAAGTAACATGGGAGAGTGATTATCTCTTTAAAGACACTGATCTCAGTTCCTTTGGTTATAGAAGAGGGGCGGCTGGAGCCTTTATGGAACCTCTGTGCTGTCTTCCATAATGGCTGTGCCAATTTACATTCCTACAAACAGTGTATATATGTTCACTTTTCTCCACATCCTTGCCAATACATTCTATCTTTTCTTTTTATAGTAGCTATCAGTTAGTGAGAGACATGTGCTAAAGTTCCCACAATAAGGATTTGTACATTTCTCCTTCTATAATAGTTTTGTTACTTTTTGTTCTATGAAGTTTGCAGCTGTACTATAGGATTTATACAAATTAGGATTATGATGTGTCTCTGTTTGACACTTTTTACTTTAGAAACTACCTATTCATTTATTTTAAGAACCTCATTGAGATCTAATTCATACACCACACAATTCATCCATTTAAAGTAGGCAATTCAACGTCTTTGAATATTGACAGAGTTGTGTAACTGTCACCACAAATGTTTAAAATATTTTCAGCAATCTCCAAAGACTTTTTGTATCTAGTAGCTATCACTCCCCATTAGTCCACATTAACCTTCATAGACAGGCAACCATTATTATACTTTTTGTCTTTATAGTGTTGCCTATACTGAAGATTTTATACTAATAGTATAATATAATATGTTGTCTTTTGTGACTTGTTTTTTTCATTTTGCAAAATGTTTTCACGGTCTACCTATGTTTTAGCATGTACTCTTTTCCTTTTTATTGTTAAATAGCATTTCATTTAATGTGTATACAACATATTGCATATTGTTTGCTATTGTGGACAGCTAGCTTGTTTCTACTTTTTGGCTATTATGAATAATGCAGCTTTGGACCTTCTTGTACAAGTTTTTGAGTGAACATACATTTTCACTTCTCATGAGCCCATACTTAAGAAGAATTACTGGGTAATATAGTCACTGTATGTTTAGTCTTTTGAGCAACTGCCAGAATATTCCGTGGTTCTTTGTTCTTAATAGTATTTCTTTACTTAAAATTAGCTTTTTCTGGCATTAGAAACTTTCATTTGGTTAGTGCTCACATGATACTGTGGTATATATTTTTTCAAACATTTGTCTGTCTTATATTTAAACTGTTTACTTTTAAACACTACACAGTTACAGTTTGTTTTTCTCTGACAATTTTATTTAGTCTTCAATTTGGAGTTTTTAAGATTTAATGTAGTTACTGATAAAACTAGGTTTATATCTATCTTCGTACTGGTGATTTTCTATAGGTCCATTTTTTTTTTAATTTTAAAAATATTTTCCTGCTTTCTCTTTAATTATCAAATAATTTTTATTATACGTTTTTCATAAACTTGTTAGTTATATGTTCTCTTACTAGTTTTCTAGAGCTTACAACATGTATCTTTTACTTATTACAGCCCAACAGAAGTGATTACTTTTCCCATATTACTAATGCTATTAAGCCCTTAGAACCTTTAAATTCCATTTAACGACTCCTATGTATTATCAATACGTTTTAGTTCTACATATAATTTTAACTCCCCAAAACATTGCAATTATTGTTTTATAAAAACAATATTCACTTTTATTTATAATTCCAAATACTCTTCATTTCTTCTTACATTTTAACTTTTTTTCTCTGGAATCTGATGGTATCTTCTGCTTGAAGAATTCTCTTTGTTCTTTTTCTGTTGGGGCAGGTTTTCTGGCTACAGATAATTTAATCTTTGTTTGAAAAAGTCTTTATTTTACTCTCATTTTCAGAAACTCTTTTTACTGGTTATAACATTCTAGCTGGACTATGTTTTGATCAGATTTTTTAAATGTCTGATAAAAGTTTATTGCCTTCTCATTTATATGACTTCTTTTGAAAAATCAGCCATCACTCCTATTGTTCTTTGGAATGCAGTGTGTGATTTTATCTCTCTTCCCATTGCTTTTCAGCTTTTCTCTTTGCCAATGGTTTCCAGGAAATTTACCTTAATTTACATAGGTAGGAGTGTGTGTGTGTGTGTGTGTGTGTGTGTGTGTGTGTGTGTTTGTTTTGCTAGGGGTTCACTGACCCTCTGGAATTTTGAGGTTGATATCTTTCATCCATTTTGAGAAAATTGTCAACACTGCAGTCTTTGAAGATGGCTCTGTCTCATCCCCTCTACTTCCTTTCAGAATTATAAGCCTACATATCTTACCCTCTTTAGACATATCTCTCAAGTATCTTGTGCTCATTTCTGTCTTTTTTCCTAGTCTTTTAAAAATCTCTGCTTCAATTTGTGTGTTTTTATTGACCTGTTCACTAACTACTGATTAGTTCATTAATCCTATGTTATTTATGAATAAATCCATGCATTGAATCGCAAATGTTATATTTTTAGTTTCAGGCTGTTCTTTTGACTCTGCTATACAGATTCCATTCTCTGTTGAAATTATCCAGTTTTCATTCACTTTGTCCATATTGTCCTGTTTTTTTTTTTCAACATATTAATCATTGCTATTTTAAGGTGCCTGACTTCTCATTTCAATATCTATATTATCTGTAGGTTTCCCCGTTCTCATTGTTTGTAATATTTTCTTGTCTCTTTACGTGCTTAGTTTTTTTTGTTTGTTTATTGTTTTTTTTGTTTGTTTGTTTGTTTTTGTTGTTTTTTTTTGAGACAGAGTCTCATTCTCTTACCTAGACTGGAGTGCAATGACACAATCACAGCTTACTGCAGCCTTAGCCTCCCAGGTTCAAGCTGTCCTCCCACCTCAGTCTCCGGAGTAGCTGTTACTAGAGGTGTGTACCACTACCCATGACTAATTTTTGTATTTTTTGTAGAGATGGAGTTTTGCCATGTTGCCCAGGCTCTGTACAGTAATTTATAAATATATGCTAGCCATTGTGTGTAATGAAATTGCAGACATTCCAAGTGGTCTTATATTTCATTCTCCCATTTCTCTTAGAAAGAGTGTGAGAAGCTAAATGTCTCAATCCAGTCAGAAATAGATCTGAGCAAGGACTGGTTTGTGGTTTTAATCAGATCAAACTACCCCTGGCTTACCTCTTTACTTAATGTATGGCCATCCTAGGCTTTCTTTAAGAGTCTCTGGCAATTCATATTTTAGCTCTGGAAGACTTCAGAGATCAAGTTTTTTTCTTCATAGTTTCTAGCTCAGCTCCCCAGCCTCTGCTTCCATATAGCTTCAAAATTTGACAAATATTTGTAGGGAAAGATTGGCAGTATGTTTCAAGCAGGCCTTCTCCTTGCAAATTTCTTTGCTTCTAAGCACCATGAACCTGCAGGAAATTTTACTCTGCCTTGTAGAAACGTTCAGCATATAGTCCTAGTCATCTACTCAATGCTGGAATTTAGCAAGTTTCTCATAGGGAAAATTGGCTAATTAGCTATGCATTTTCACTCCCTCAAACTTCCAAACTGTTAGTCCACCACCACAGAATCTCTACAAAAGTTCACTGATGTCTCATTCTCCCTAGAAGAGGTTCTCAGTGAACACTATCCTTAGTTTATTCACAGAATTGGCAAATGCTCCTAGATGAATAAAAAGGTTGGATATAATCAAGTCATCTAGAAAATATTCTCTTCTTGAGCTGTAGATAATCTAATTATTCTTGCTTTCGTAGCTGTTTGATGCCTAAAATACATTTAGGGTTTTCTGTGTTTTTTTTTTGGTAATGTATCTGACTTTTTCTGGTTATTGCAGCAGAGCACTGGCTTATAATTACCTACCACCTTCTCCTTGTGTACCGAAGTCTAGGCTGCATTAGTTTTTCCAACAGGTGGTAATCTTTCACCTGTCTGGGGTCAGGGATTTAGAAGGCTCAAAAGTGCTCTTTTTGTCTTTTTTATGTTTACGACTGTTACCCATTGATTGAGTCAGAAAATAGTGACTGCTGGTTGTAGATGCATGTTAGTCATAATGCTTTTATAAATTTCCAAACTGGGGGCTGGAATAGGCATCGCCTTTGTTCTGTTTAAAACACAGATTAAAGGGAGCCAATTCTGGAGATTCTTCTGAATGATTGGGTTGGGGCCTGGGAATCTGTAATTTTAATATACTTCCCAGGCAATTCTGATGCAGTCCATTTACACAAAGGCATTTAGAAACCACTGAAGTAGGCATGAAGTGATTAAAAAGTAATGTTCTGAGTCACTATTTTTGTGATGGAATACAGGAAATTTTATGGACTGTAAATACGGGGAAGATCAATTTTCAGTTCCCATTGTCAGTAGGTATAGAAACATAGATCTCTGAAAGAAAGTTTAAAACCACTTCCCAGCATCATCACAGTACATAAAAGAAAGTAAAGATAATAGAAAGAATATAAAGGCCAGAACTAAAGGATTCTGATCCTGCAGGTACAGCACTATCTCTCACTAGAGGCCATAATAAGTTCTCCTGGAGGCTGAAAGCCATGCCTAGGAGTAATTAGAAAATATGAATAAGTTTCTGTGATTATTTAATTAAGGTCCTGAAACAAAAAGCAAATGCTTCTGAGTAGACCAGATTTTGCGGAAAAGCAACGTGACTCACACAGAAGAAAGGCCACTCTAGAACTCAAACTGCTCTTGTGGCTGCATTATACCATTATAACCAGTGTTTCAGTGAACAGGAAATAGAATACGATGCTAAAACCATAACTACTTTTTGTAAGTAATTATATATTTAGAATTAATTTATGAAAAACCTCATTTCAAAATACAGGTCGGGTTATTTTCAATAAGTCATTTTACTGTCTTCATAGTTTCAAATTCTAGAAAAAGCCTTACTCGGTGGTGCGGTCTATATTGAAATCAAGAGTCTGGCACCCAGAAATAGCCAAGCAGGTCGATCAAAGCAACATTTACCACATTCTCTCTAAATGAAGCTTACTCTACATGTACCACTCATGAGGTGACACTGAAGATGCCATCACTGTCCAAAGGGCATAGGATGAGAACAAGCATATTGGATGCACTGTGACAATGAGAGGCTGCTTTGAGAATATTCTACATCTTCTAATTGCAGACTTAACACAAGTGATTCTGCCTCTCTGGGTAAGGAGGAGTGAGAAGATTCTTCCAGTACTTTTATCCATGAAAAGGGGAGTAGACATCGGCTCCTACTGCCAGTGCCTTTCTTCTCCCTTTACAATGCCCAGTGCCCTGGCACTGTCCCAAGTAGCACAGGGACTGTCACAAGCTCACTATCTTCAGTTCGGTCCTTACTTAAAGTGCCCATGGTCTCTCGTTCTCTCTCTTATTTTCCATTGCCTTTTCACTCTCTTCTACACAATACCAACTGAAATACTTGATCTATACTTTAGGTAGTATATTCCACCCTTCACAAATAGGGGATTATACTATGACTGTGAAGATCTTCATCTAAGGCTGTATAGGATGCTGTTAGGGAAGACATTGAGAGGAAAACAGGGCATAAAAATATCCTCAGCTCATATGTTAAAGCAGCAGATTATCTGGGAATCAGCCCTACTAGAAAGCTGCCCTTTTGGCTACCCATCCATTCTAGCTAGCTGCAATACATGGATTAAGAAGACACTCTTTTCAAGGAGGCCTTTTCGTTCCTGTCAAACAAAAATATTCAGTTTGGAGTTACGCATTCTTACGGCCCATTGATACCATTGAGAAATCAATCTCATTGATGATGCTCTGGTGCCTCCTGCTTCATACAGCTAGGAATCTCTAAATTGAACATCACAAACTCAAATATCTGCAAGCCCCGAGTAAACCATGTAAATGAGCAAAGCAGAAAGGTGGAAGTAATGAGCAAGAATGGGAAGTGTGGCCAACAGAAAGTAGCCACCCCACTTGAAGAGGCAGCAGCTACATCATTTTGTGGTTTGTCATTATTTTGCATGGTAAGCTAGCTGTCTTCTAATTAACAACACCAAAAAAAAAAAAAAAAACCAAACAAACTGAAAAACTCAAATTTTTATGTCAGATACTCAGAATATGAAATACTTAAAGCTGATTTAAAAATAGAAAAACTCCCACCATACTAAATACAAGACAAATAAAAACAAAATAAAATAAAACCCCAAGCTAAGATATCCAGCCCAAATTCAGCCTATAGCTGCACATTTACAGCTGTCCTTCTGTATTAATTCATTTGATTCTTGACCCACCTGGACTGCTTTTTACCAGATAGGGCCCAAGCAGGTTCCCTGCCAACAATCTTCTCTGCTTGATATCAGTGTTACAGCCCCCACTCCAAAGCGTGAATTTGCAGAGCCAAGTTTCTCTTCTTGCTCATTCTCAGAGTTTCAGAATCGGAAAAAATATTTTTCAAATTAGAGTTTGACTTTTAAGGAAAACAGGAATTTTCATAATGTGAGCCATGGAATGTCAATTTCAAATTTGTTCGATTTTCAGATTTTCATATTGGACCTGGCACAGAGTAGAAAGGTTTTAGGTTAGCTTTGGAAGTGTGAGCAAATCCTTGATGAAGAGTCTGACAAACTCAGCTTCTAATCTTGTCTCTGACACATTTTAGCAGCAAGAACTTGTTAAACTCCCTTAGATTCATTTAGTTTTCATTTTCTCATAGGCAAAATGGAGATACTAATAAAAGATTGTTATGTGGATAAAATACGACAGAATATAAGAAAGTACCAAAAAAATTACTAAGTGTTGTTGAAACACAGGGCATGATTATGATTGATGTTTTTAATATTTAAATCTAAACCTGCCTGGGAATTTCTTTTGTTTTATTGAAATTCCTGTTTTCCTTTTTTATCTCATAAAATGGAATTAGAAAAGGCCGTGTAAAAAAAGGAAAAAGCTAAATTGCAAAACAGAGTCAGATTTTAATTAAGTATATTGACCTGATACAATATTTTCTTCAATATTTCATTTATAAAATACTTATTGAGTGTGTACTATGGGCCAGACATTGTTTTAAGTACTGGGTATACAGAGATGAACAATCTAGGCAAAGAGCCTACCTCATAGTACTTATATTTTTAATTAGGAAGACAGATCATAAATATGTAAACAAATAGATCCACAATTCAATATAGTTTACATGTTTTAAGGTAAAATCAAACAGTGTATGAAAATAGACAGTGATAATAGAGAGAAAGAGGAGCTCTTTTGAGTAGCACAATCAGGGAAAGCCTCCAGAGCTACTGATGTTTGAACAGACATGTGACTGGACAGCAGGAATTAACCATGAAGGTCCTTCCAAGAGAAGAGTTTTAGACAGAGGAAGAAACAAGTGCAAATTATCAAAAGCAAGAATAAGCTTGGTATAACCAATGAATAGGAAAAAGAAAAACCTGCTGTTGCTAGAACAAAGTGAGAGAAGAGGAGAAAGAGGTAGGGGATAAGAGAGCTGGGAAGGGCTGGATCATGCAGAGTTCTACGGATCACAGTATGGATTGCGGTCAAACTCTGTTCTGAATATCACTCGGGTTTGAGCTGAAGCAACATTACTTCAGCTGATAAGCATAAGAGAACTAGTTTTAGGGGTACAGAAGTGAAAGAAGAGAGAGCAGTCTAGAAGAGACATAATACCAATCATAACCAGAGTTGTAGCCGTGTAGGCAGCATGAAGCTATCAGATCAAGGATATACTATGTTGTGAAGGTGGCACCAATAAGACTTGCTGATGGGTTATATGTAGGAGTAAGGAAAGGGAGCCATCATGGATGATTACTAGATGTGGGGACTGAGTTTCCAGGTTAATGCTATTTCTATTTTCATATGCTGCTTGATTTAATGTCCCCTTTCTCATTCCTGATATTTACAACCTGTAACTTTTTTTTCTTCATCACTCTGGGTGGAGATTTTTTGTTTTTATTGATGTTCTCAAATAGCCAACTTACAGTTTCATTGTTTTTCCCTAATGCTTTCCTTTCTGTTAGTTTTCTTTTGCTCACACCTTTATTGTTTCTTCTACTTACTTTAGGTTGAATTTGCTATTTAATTTTTTTTTTTAACTGTGGAAGCTAAGGTTATTTGGTTGAGCTTTTCTTCTTTGCTAATGTAGTTTTGAAGCTATAAATTTCCCTCTTGGTACTGTTTTATACGCATCTAGCAGATTTTGGTATATTGTGCTTTCCTTTTCACTCAGGGAAAAATGCTTTCTAATTTCTCTATTGATTCCTTTTTTGACTTACAGACTATTCATTTTTTAAAATAAGTGGGCATTTCCCAGAAACTGTTCTGCTATTTGTTTCTAATTTAATTCCAGTTGGTTAGCTCCATTTTCTAGGCAAGTATTCTGAGGCTCAGAGAATGTGTTCTATGTCTTCCTTGCCTCCCTGCAGATCTACTATCTTCTCTCCACTTTAATTTGTGCCTTGAAAGGTTGCCTGTAGAGACTGCAGCAATGGGCTCAGTTTTGCCTTTGTACCGGCTTTTGCTTTCCTTTTGGATTTTCAATGTGGAGCACCACTAGGAAACTAAAGGGAAAGGGGCTTACGTGGCCAGGGCACTGATGTTTCTAGGATCCTCCTTACAGACACTACTCCTAGATGCTTACCTTGTACAAAGATCAGTCAGCAGACTCTACAAAATTTTCTCTGCTTCTGACTTTTGATACTGTCGTTTAGGACTAGTCAGGGAATCAATCCTACAATTGATTTTCTACGATTTCTTCTTGTCCTTTAACACTAGTCAGGGAATCAACCCTACGATTACTAGCCTTTGGGTAATGTACTATCTTTTAGGAATTGTAAATAATTGCTTAATTAAATTTCCTCCTTGTCTTCCAGTTTGAGTATGCCATCTGCTTCCTCCCTGGACCCTGATTAATACAGAAAGTATTGTTAAAGGTGGTAAAGCTGTTCTCAAAAAGCTTTTAATCTAAGTGAAGAAACATATATTCTACAACCAAAGCTTAATTATTTTTAATGTATCTGTAAATACCAAGTGAATGAAACAGATGTCAACTACAGGGGTTCCAGCATGTGGAAAGGATTCCGAATCACAAATCCCGTTCTAAGTTCCTGTCTGATTTTGAAACACCTTTTCAGACTAAGCAGAGAAAGCTTTAACCTAAATTGTGAATTAGGTTATAGGAAGACCTCCCATAACTGCTTGGTTTCAACTCCCAACTGCTTGGTTTCAACTCCCTTCAACCAAGCAGTTGAAGCATGGAGTATATTTGAATACACAGAGATGTAGCATGAAGTCATATGCTAACTGGTATTTGTTCTCTAAATATTTAATATGTATACCCTGTTTCCTCAAACCTGCACCTTTTTGGAAGGCCTGTAATAGTGCTATGTGGCTTACTCCCTCCATCAGAAGATGGGGGAAGAAAGCCAGCCACTTGAACTATAGCTAGGGTAGGATGCTTTGGCTCTGCTTCTAAGAATGGAATCAAAGAGAAATTACAATTTCAGTTAACACCCAGAGTCAAGAGCCTGCGCAGTGACATCAACCTCATGTTCAAGAGAAAGACTTAAGTCAATAGATAGTTGACAAAATATTAAATAAGAGCCCAGATGATCAATAATAGATGAGGAAATGAAGCACAGGGTGCAATGAATCAAAAGATTTTAAGACATACATGGTGAGAAAAGAAAAACTTTTGAGTGCATATTATTACAGAGCACCATCCAGGAATCCTTGAAGTGACACTTCGATAAATCTCAATAGAGTAGCCAAAAGAATGGTTACAGGAATGCTTCCATAGACAACATGTAAACTCTACTTAGAGAACATTTATGGGCTGAAGTGAATTAATGTGCACACGCTCTCAGATACTGAGACTACAGGAAGTTAAGTTTCAGGCATGATGGGAGAGACACATGTCAGTGATGGACAGTTACCTTGGAAAATGCACTGAAATGTGTGAGCCCAAGCAAATGAGTCATGACTCTATCAACTACTGTGAAATAAAAGTAGACCAGAATATATGAATATTGCAGATAAGCTAATAGTTTTGAAGTTTTTAAAACTTAACTTGACTTTTTTGTTTTTTAAGGATTCCTGACTACTGGAATTGGCACTCAGCTTTTCCTTTTTGCTTCATGGAATTTGACATTGGTCTCAAATTGCACATCCTAATTCACAATTTAGGTTAAAACTTTCTCTGCTTAGTCTGAAAATGTGTTTCAAAATCAGACGGGAACTTAGAACGGGATTTGTGACTTGGAATCCTTTCCACATGCTGGAACCCCTGTAGTTGATGTCTGTTTCATTTACTTGGTATTTACAGATGCATTAAAAATAATTAACATTTAGTTGTAGAATATATGTTTCTTCACTTAGATTAAAAGCTTTTTGAGAACAGCTTTACCACCCTTAACGACACTTTCTGTATTAGTCAGGGTCCTGGGAGGAAGCAGAGCAAACAACTTCAGATGCATTGAGGACTCAAATATCAAAAGTAAAACTTTAGCATTTTGGTAGGTAACATAGATAATGTACAAGTAGGAAACGTTTTTAAAAATAAGATATCAAAAGTGATAACCATAAAGCAAACAACAGATAAATGTGTGTATATTAAAGTAAAAACCCCTGCTAATCAAACAAAAGCTTGAAGAAAATGGGAAAAAAATACAAGCTATAAATAGGAAAGAGTAGATTTGTAACACATAAATTGATAAATTAATAAAGTATACTCATTGTCTTTTTAAAGAATAAAGAGCTTCTACAAGATAATATTAAAATGAGAAAATTGTCATTTCACAGAAGACAAAATATTTATCACCAATAATCATATTTAGAAATATTAAACTACATTAGTGATGAGGAAAATGAAAAAAATACTGTAATCATAAGTAATCTAGAGATGATTTAAGTTACTGTAGATGGGAGGATTGCATAGGTTATATGCAAATATGATACTATTTTGTGTAAGGGACTTGAGCATCCATGGATTCTGGTATTTGCAGGGGGATCTTGAAACTAATCAATCCCCCATAAATATCAATGGAGAAGAGTACTGTCTTGGAAAGTTGAATAGTTATGTATCTCACAACCCAGCAATTCAAATTTTTGGTATATGCCTGAGAGAAATAATGGCATTGGATCACCAGAAGACATGGACAATAACTTTCACATTACCACTGTTCACTGAAAACCTGGAAACAAATTTAAGAGCATGAATAATTAAATTTTGATCTATTAAACCAACGGAATTTTGTAAGACAGTGAGCTGAATTGACCTCATGTATTCACTATAAAATAGGTGAAAAGAAAAAAATCAAATCATAGAGAACTATATATAGCAAAATATTATTTTCCAAAAATCAAAAGTAAAACTAAATAATATATAGTTTAAGCATACATATACACTTCTAAGACTGTTAATATTTAAGGGAACACATAACACAAAATTTGGGATTGTATTTATTTTAGGGTGGAAAGGAAACGGGAACAGTATGGAAGAAGCATATAAATAGGTAAGCATTATTGTAAGAGTTCAAATTATTCGATTACATGGTACATTTTTTAGTGTTTACTATATTATCAAAATTAATAAACTAAGTAAATTAACATCATATATGAATCATTAATGATATTATATGAGGAACTGAGGCTCATGTTTAATTCTGTACACCTGAGATTCTTTAAAAATTGTATATAACAAGGACACATATAAGCTGGAATTTATCCCTGTGCAGGACCTCTGAGGAAGTAGAGGGGAAGGATGAAGAGAAAAGACAAGTACTTTAGAGAGAAATGCCATGGAAATGCACTGATACCAGGAAAAATACACTTTTCAAGCAATGAGGGATGTGACTTCTTTAGTTACTGCTGGGGTTAGATTAGCCAATATTATCTATTTCCTATTCAGAGGCACAAAGAATTTGTTAATATGAACCTTAGATTTTTATCTACTCCAGTGATTCAAAAGATTCTCTGATATTTCTTTTTTTGTTTGTTTATTTTTTTGAGACAGAGTCTCACTGTGTCACCCATCCTAGAGTGCAGTGGTGCCATCTCGGCTCACTGTGATCTCTGCCTCCCAGGCTTAAGTGATCCTCCTGCCTTAGTCTCCCAAGTAGCTAGGATTACAGGCGCCCACCACCATGCCAGCTAATTTTTGTATTTTTAGTAGAGATGGGGTTTCACCATGTTGGCCAGGCTAGCCTCCAACTCCTGACTTCAGGTGATCTGCCCACCTCGGGCTCCCAAAGTGCTGAGATTATAGGCATGAGACGCCATGCCCATACTCTGATACTTCTTTCTAGCTGTTTAAATGATGTGACCTTTTCTTTTAACCCCTCTATTACAGTACTCAGCTTCTCCCCACCAACCCAGCCCAGGGATTTTGGTCTTGTGGAGATATGTAATTAACTGAGGAATGTGATAGTGCTGCCTATGGAGTCCCTAGTTAATGTTATCTATCAGTAAGACTGTACTCCACATTGTTTCCTAGTTAATGTGTAATGCCACCTTTCTCTCCCAGAACCTTAAAGCACTTGTCAAAGGCAGGGATGGGGACAGGGTATAGCACAGGGGATCAAGAGGTGTCTAAGGTAAAAAGGATATTAGAAAACGTGTAGATGAGAAAATTAAAGCAGAGAGAGATAAAAAATGAATGACTAAAATCACTCAGTTGATTAACTGAGTAATTCAAGGGACGTTTCTCATGGCTGGCAGCAGAGCTGAACCAGAACCTGAGACAGGAGAATAGGATCTGGAGGCAGGGAACCTAAGGCTGATTCACTCTGACTGCCTGCAAGTAAATCAAAAGGAAAACCCAAACTTCCCACACCTAAGTAACAGAAGGACCAGAGGCTACTCCCTCTGGAAACCCCACTCCTTTGTCTTGGTGGCAGATGGAAAATTGAAACTATCTCTGATTGGTTCCTTTCTGCAACCAATCAGATGCTTGCATAGGGTGTAACCTTTGTAGCTTCAACTTCTGATTGGTTGCTTTCCACAACCAATCATATTGACTGTGGGCCACTAATTCATTACACAGGGTGTACACCAAGTAACCAATGGGAAACCTCTAGAGGGTATTTAACAGAAAATTCTGTGAAGGAGCTCTTGAGCCCCTATACTCAGCCTGCTCCCATCCTGTGGAGTGTACTTTCATTTTCAATGAATCCCTGCTTTTGTGGCTTCATTCTTTCCTTGCTTTGTGTGTTTTATACAATTCTTTGTTCAAGACACTGAGAACCTGGACACCCTCCACCAGCAACAAACCCATTTCCCTTGGCTCTGAACTGAGGCACTTCCTGTTTCACCAGACAACTCTTTACCCATGCCTTGTGGCCAGAGGGGAGGCCATTTTTTTTTCCAGTTCCATTTGTATCTAGAAGTTTCTAAGGTATACTCTGTTAATACTTGAGATTCCACTCCACAGGAGAAGTATCAGGTTAATTCTCTTAGGATTTCTCTTCCTAAAAGAAAATTATCTCAGTTCTTGTTGCAGAGAGACACCAGAAGGGTTATCACCAGCTGCCATGCACAGGGTTGCAAGGAGTTCATTGAGCTACCTGAAATGCTGCCGGTGGTGGGAGGAGGAGGCTATGACAGGTGGCAGGTGGGAGTGGTAGACAATAAACAAAACAGCAAAACACATTTGTGGAATAGTGCAGACAGAACGTGGGAGCTCTGTAGGATGCTCAGTGCATCTATTTGTCTGCCTTTAGACTAAGACTCACAGAATGAACTGATGACCTCGTACATTTCATTTTATTATATAGTCACTTGAACTTGTTTTCTTTGAACTGTGTCTTCCTTGCAGCTTGCCTTTTAATTAAACTCTTAATATATCTATTTAAGACTTCCCCAGACTGATTAATCAAGTGCCACCAGGAAACTGAAATTCCATCATAAAACAGTTACTAATGTGTGAGGGGGGATTATTAAATTGCTGTTTTATTACCGAAATTGACAAAGATCAGTGATGAAGAGTGAGCATACCGGAGTCGCATGGCAACATGCTCATCTAATTAATGAAGTGACAGTTTTATGCTGTGAAGTAGCAAAAGGACTTGACAAGACTCATGGCTTTTCTCATTGACTCTAACAGCTGGAATGATGTTTCTTAACATTCGCACAAGGTTTGGCAGTAATATATTACTCTTGTCACACTTAAGGAGGAAGGGGCAGTTAAATTCTTCTTCCACTGTCGACGAATCCCAATAGGAAGACATTGCTGAGAGCTGAGTACTCCCCTGGCCCCCACCTTATCTAACTACCAATATCCACATCTCCACCATACACACTGCAATCAGATACCTCTATTGTGAAGCAACTTGCTTTTTTTTTTTTTCTTGGTACCTTTGTTGGCCAAAGATGAAGAAACCCGCAGGGACTGACTTTAATTTTCCCAGGAAGAAAAGAAATAAAAGCTTAAGGCATTGACACACAATTTGTTAATGATTCTGAATTCATAAACCAATGGGACCTAAAACAAAAAACAGGGATTCATTCTGAATTAATCAGACATTTATAATATTGATGGATGTTTTCTGTGACAATGGTAAAACTGTCTTTATCAGGAGAAAAGGCAGGTGACTTAATCTGTCTTTTTCAGTTGATTTTTTTTTTTTTGAAATATCTGTTGCCTGGCTACTTGTGTTGTTTTGCCAAATATTTGGGCCTCTGTGTGTTTTGATTCTGCTCAGATGGGCGAAGGGGATCAGATAGATTTGAAAAGTGTGTCTCTCTTGAGTCTACAAGAGTCCTCGGGAGATCAGATGAAAAACAGCCTGCTCATTTCTGGGATTACAAAGTTCCAGAAAAACAGGCTACATGGTACTAACAAAGGCAGTCTTGCTTCTGATATTTCAACTGTTCACTTCTTTCATTATTTCCCCTCTAAATTTCCCCTGTTAAATTAAAGAGGGAGAAAAGAGCTGCTTTTCTCTTACTTAGTTGATACTGGTAGCTCCATCCTCAGGTCTAAATCAGATCTAACCCAAGGTTATGTTTGTGGAGCTTGGTTCTGAAAACTCACACTTTTGAAGGTAAATGATTATAAATTTAAATTTCAGCTCCCTGTGGGGATGCTTGACTAAGAAGGATTTCTGGACTTGGCACAGCTCAGTAGTAATTATCCAGACTTGAGCACAGTTTTTGTTTCAAGGGAAGACATTTGGCAGCAGCTTTGCAGACTCTAAAGGGCCACATGATTTTTTTTCCCCCAGAGATGCCAAAATCTCTAATTTCCAGAAGTAAAATGTTAATGCTCCTCTCTCACCCATTCCCTGGTCCCCACCAGCTTTGAGGAACAGGTATGGCTTTTTCTGGAACACTTTCATCACAGGAAACCACAGAGCTCACAACCTGGCAGGATTACTTTCAGTGCCAGTGGACCGTTTAGCCCCGTCCATGTCTGATGGCTTTCAAATCTCCACAGCCAAACATGTGTTTCACCTGAAGGGATAAACCAGAGTTACTCAAGCAAATGATACCTATGCTTTTCTTTACAATCCACTCAAAAGATGCATTTCTTTTTCTCTTTGAGGCAAGAAGAGGAGCAACGAACAGAACATTTTTAAGCATCTAATAGGTGCTTTGGTGTCATGTTATTGAATGCAGAGAGAGCCTAATCCCAAAGATACAACTCTTGGCCATTAAAAGTCTGAGATCTATTTGGGTAGTAATCAAAATCAGCAAAGTTTGATTCCAAGGTCCTACATGAGCAAGTAAAAACTAATATGTGTGTGTGTATATGAGTGAGTGTGTGTGTGAGAGAGAGAGAGAATATGTGTTCAACAAACACTGGTCTAGTATCTCAGGATGCAAAGATGACTAATTGTTCCCATCCTTAAGGAGCATACAGGTGATGGAGAACACATTGGGGGAACTGACCATTTATTCATTCAGCAATTATTTGGGTACCTTTTATAAGCCTGGCCCTCTGCTATATGATATGAACATAATGCTAAGAAGCTAGATACAGCTAGGTGTGATGTCTATGCCTGTAATCCAGGTTACTCTGGGAGGCTGAAGTAGGGGGATTGCTTGAGGCCAGGAGTTCAAGACCAGTCTGGTGATACCCCATCTGTAAAAAATAAAATAAAGAAGAAGCTAGATATGATCCTTGGATAAGTCTGGATTTTTATCCTGAAGATAATGAGAAGCCATTGGATTCTCAATTACTGGAACATTTCTTGAAAGAAATGGTACTCAAGCTAATCCCTGACTGATGAGTAGGATTCAGACTGGCAGAGAAAGAGAATTGGAATGGAAGAGGAAGAGAAGCAAGTGTACAGTGCTCAGAGGTACAAGAGAGCATAGCATTTATAGCACCTAATTGGCCAAAAGGGGCTTTAGCTCTAGTTTCTTTTAGAGCAATCTTAGAAGACCATCATCTTAATTGATGATTCCAGAAGGGTTTTAGGGTTAAAGCTCTAAGATGTGTGACTGAGATCAATCCCAGTACATTTCCTTCTTTAAATTGTTTATAATCAAGTCAGTTTCTATCCTGGAGCAGCAGGTCTCTGATTATTATTTATATATATCTAAGAAGTACGGATGATCCGTTTGCTCACTATTACAATAATGATGGTTCATATTTGCCTATAAAATCTTAGATGCTTCTGGCTGTTACAGTGAGCATGTCTTTTTGACAGTTCTGTCTAGCACTGGATATAGACATGATGACTATTTTCTAAACTCAAAATCATTCAGATGGTTTGATGTATCTAGTAGTATCATGGGAACAATCATGGGATTGCCTGCTTGACACCAAGGTGTGTGGTCAGAGCAGGCTTCCTATAACTAAAAAAGCATGGCTATTTCAAAAGGGCAGCACTGCATGGGGTAGACATGTACTCAGGCACCGGCTAAGGAAGGAACTGAGAGGAAGCTGCTCTTTGACTCAGTATTTCAAAACCATTGTCAGCAACAGAAGCTGTCTCCTTATAATTTAATCCATCTGTAGGTCAGTTCTGAAAGAACATTTTTAAAAATCAGAATTTTTTGTGTGTTTCAAAAATAAAAAAATATTCTTTCATCTTTCTAAAGAATATATGGTTCTTAAGTAACTTTTAAAGATGTGCGTGTGTGTGCGTGTGTGTGCGTGTGTGTGTGTGGTGCGTGTGTGTGTGTGTGTGTGTGTGTGTGTATTCTGTTTCCCACATTGCCTCTGCTTTCTCTGAATGTCCTTTTCCTGTTTGACTTGGTCTCTATCTTTCCTGATAACGGTGCTCCTCAAATGTTCTGAGATCACAAATGTGAATTAACGGCATGGGCTTGGAATGAGTGTCTGAAAGTCACACTTCACATTGTACAACTTTCAATTAATCCTGTTTTTGCTTCATTTCCCACCATGGCCAGCGGAGGTATCTGAGACCTCCAGCTCCTAAGCTTGCCTTGTTCTCTGCATGGGTCAGCTTGCGGCTCATTACTCTTTTTCTCTGCAGTCACTCAAAGTCTGGCCTTCCCTGCTGTGTCCAGGAAGTTATCACTCAGACATTGTTTTCCATCTTTTAGAATAGCATTGACCTCTCTTTTCTGGTGCTGTTTCTCTCCCACAGTCTTTGTCTTTGCGGGATGATGACTTAGTGGATGCCAGAGGGAAGAAGAAATAAACACGTGTGCAATTTATTTTACTCAAGGAGAAGGGCATTCTTTTAAAAAAAATAATAATATTTTCATTTAAAATCATTAATGTAATTTGATTGTACAGAAAGATACTCTGAGACTGGCACTCAATATTTTGACCTTTAAAACCTAGAAATAGGGAAAATGTGATTATTTGAAAAGCGCTGGAGATTTGCTTTCTGTGGTTCAAAAGGTGTAATGGGAAGTTTATCTTTAGGATGGTTTCTTTATTCTGGGATAGGATCATTTTGGTTGGATTTCTTCATCATGAAGTGTTTTATTTCATTGCATTTAAAATAACTGTAAATGTTTTTGAGGCAAACCAAATGCAAATGCTTCTGTTCATTCATTCATTCATTCACTTACAATTCAGCTGTTCATTCTTTCATCTGCTCATTTATTTATACAACAAATATTTATTGAACCGGTATTCTATGCCCTACCCTATGCTAAGCTCTGCATGCAAAACAAGAAAAAAGGTACATGAGATTACTGTCCATGTGTTAGTTGCAGGTTATTAACATTGTAAAAGTTGTGTTAAGAGGTTGGAGGATGGGTTTAGCTCCAAAGCAGCCATTCTCCAAGTTTGGTATCCTGACTAGCAGTCTCTGCAACATCTAGAAATTTGACAGAAATGCAAATTCTCTGGCCCTGCCCCAGACATACTGAATCAGAAACTGTGCAGTCTGGCACAACAGTCTGTTTTAAAAAGCCCTTAAGGTGATTCCAATACACCCTATAGTTTAAAAACCACTGTTTGGAAAAAAAAAAAAGATAAAAGAGAAATGCCTTAAAATAAAAAAGTAAATAAACTGACTTCTGTATGTGAACTGGGAAATAAGCAGTCTACTGAAAGAAGAGTAGCAGTGGGAATAAAGGGCTCGGAAATGATGGAATTTCCAGAGGTCCATTTCTTTTAAAATGTAGTTTGTCTTATATTAGGACTTTATGTTCTGAAACCAAGGACATGCTACTATGTGTCTTATTGAGGATTGTCCGTGATATTTTAAACTTATTTTATGTGATTTTAAATCCATTTGCTGGTGGGATATGAGAATAAGACCCTTATATTATGGCATTTATGTTGAAACTATTGCCTGCATGCTGACAGCACCAACAAATCAGCTATGAATTGGCCCTCATCGGGATTAGCTCCTCCAATGTCAGTGCTCTTGATACCCTTCCCAATGCCATGCCCAGGGCCAGTACTGCTCTCAATGTCACATCGATATTTTATTGAAATTCATCTTGTAGCTTTTACTTTTTCTAGGATGTAGACCTCAGTTAAGGAGAGCTGGACTGGGTACATTATTAGTGATAACCTAATATTTTCAGATTTACCTAATCCTTTCAATAATTATTTAATATGTATATCAATTGATTTCCTCATACCTCAATTTCTCTTCCTTTTGGAAACATTATTTCCGACGATACTTTCTCTGCACACTTGTAAGCAGATATCTTCGGAACTTGTCCTCAGTTCTTCATTTATGTCCAGGCATGTTGTTATGCTTAGAGTAAAGCTGTCATCCTGTCACACACATCATTCATTTGAATTTGCTAATTATGAGCAATAACAGCAGCAGCAGCAAATGCTTTTCATATCTCTTATACCTCGAGAGGCATTATGGTACGATGGAAAGAGAAGTAGATTTAGTGCCAGAGGTGAATTTAAAGGCTCTTGTTTCCAGGAAAGCCACATGTCAGAGGAAAACGCTTTCCTATTTTATTGCCTTATTTGCAAAACTTTAGGATCATATGATTTCTGAAGACCTTCCATTTCTAATGTCTGATGATTCTATATTATACAGAGATCACAATTTGTACACTAACATTATTCTTGGGATTTCAGCCATGAATATTATATCTATTTGGGAATCAGAAGTATGAGTGGGTTTGCAGTATTGGCAGGACACTGGAAGAGGGGAATTTAAGGTCAGTTCCTTACCTCCCAAATCCTAGGTTTTATAGAAATCTTTTGCTTGAAGAAATAATCCATTTGGGAAGCTTATGTCTCACTATTAAGTTTATTGTTATGTGATTAAGTTTGGGTTGCTATATTGCTGTTCTATGGTGAATGCAATTGCATCTTCAATCATTAAGATTTTTCCAATCAGTACAACTCTTTTATTCCTGTTCTTCCATTCTTCAGACGCAGATAATTTCTCAGAGCATATGGCTATAAAAATTGTCTTGGAAATATTCATTATATGTAGACTTATCTTGTGTCACATATTATCCTGGAGGTCCTATCATAAAATCTGAGTCTTGCTTACTTGTGGGGAGGGACCCTGTGTTTAACACAGTGCCTCATGTGGTCGGTAGGCTGGTACCAGTCCATGAACTTCTTGTTACAAACCCAAAATGAGAGATGTACAAAAATTGAGAATGAATGTTAGAAACTGTTACAGAAATTGGATATTGTTGCAGCATCAAAATATGTCAATAGGTTTATCTCACTGAATAGTGTATACAATAAATTTTTCATACAGTATTGACCTTGTATTCTGCAAAGTTTCTAAATTAATCTATCATTTCTTATATCATTTTAGTAGATATATTGGGATTCTAAGTACTCAATTGGGTCATTGGCAAAGAATGTTTTATTTCTTCATTGCTAATCTGTGTGGGGTTTTTTGTTTCTTTTTTTATAGTTTAACACCTTTAGGATAACATTGAATAGAAGTGATAAGAAGGGTATTTGTGTTTCATTCACAATCTAGAGAAAACGCAGTCAATCTTTCGTCATTAATTATGATATTATCCATAAATTTTATAATAGATGTCATTTATCAAATGAGGATGTTCCCTTCTATTTCAAGTATGCTAATAAGTGTTATTGCAAATGTATGCTAAATTTTGTCAATTTTTTTGCAATAAATATAGTTGTTTTATTTTGATTGTCAACATAGTGAATACCATGGATTGATTTGTGAATGTTAAACCAATTTTGCATTCCTGGGATGAACCCAAATAGTCAAGATGCATATATTCCTGGATTTGATTTGCTAAATGTATGTTACGGATTTTTGCATTTATGTTCATAAGGGATATTAGTCTGTCGTTTCTTTTATTGCAATATATTTGTCTGGTTTTGGATTCAAGGTAATACTAGCCTTGTAAAATCAGTTGAGAGATGGAATTCATCTTCTTCTATGCTCTGGAAGAGTTTTTTTGTGTGTAATGGATATTATTTCTTTCTTAAATGTTAAATAGAATTGAACATTGAAACTACTGGGGTTTGAATATTTTTCTGTGGAATTCTAAAAACTATGATTTAAGTTTTACAAATTAAATATAGGACTATTTATTTCTTCTTTAGGGAACTTTGGTAGTTTGTGTCTTTGAACAGCATTTTTACAGATCAATGATGGCTACTTCTTTTCATAAAGTTATTCATAATGGTCCCTTATTAGATTTCTAATATTTGTAGGATCTACAGTGATGGCCCCTTTTACATTTCTGACTGATAATTTGTATTCTCGATTTTCTTGATCAGTCTGGCTAGAGTGTTTTCAATTTTGCTCATCTTTTCTTTGAAACAGCATGTAGTTTGATAGATATTCTCTATTGTTTTTGTATTTTCTATTTTTTTGATTTCTGCTATTACCATTTTAATTTTTTTTTAATCGTACTTTAGGTCTAGGGTACATGTGCAGATCATGCAGGGTTGTTGCATAGGTGCATACATAACCAGGTGGTTTGCTGTCTCCATTCCCCCTTCATCTATATTCAGCATCTCTCCCCATGTTATCCCTCCCGACCCTCCCCACCACCTGTTGTCCTTTCCCTAGCCCTCCCCCAACTGACCCCAGTGTGTGATGCTCCTCTTCCTGAGTCCATGTGTTCTCATTGGTCAACACCCACCTATGAGTGAGGGATTCTCTCTGTTGCCAACGCTGGAGTGCAGTGGCATGATCATAGCTTACTGTAACTTCAAACTCCTGGGCTCAAGCAATCCTCCTGTCTCAGCCTCCCATGTAGCTGAGACTACAGGTATATGCCACTAAGCCCAGATAATTTTTAAAAATGTTTTGTAGAGATGGGGTCTTGCTTTGTTGCTCTGGCTGGTCTCTAACTCCTTGGCTCAAGTGATCCTCCTGCCTCAGCCTCCCAAAATGCTATAGGTGTGAGCCACTGAATCCAATCAGTTTCTGGAATTAGATTTGTTATTTCCTTCCTCCACTATTGTTTCATTTGCTATGCCTCTTTTTTTTCTAGTGGTTGTTTCAATGTTCTCCATGTACATTTTTAACTTACCACAGTCTATTTTCAAATAACATTTTGCCACTTCAAGTATAACTGACAAATTTTAAAGCATATGCTATGACTATATTTTAAAATACATATGTTATAAAACACATGATATATTGCTATTATTTTTGTTTAAACTGTTAGTTACTTTTTAAAGAGATCGAAAAGTTTAGTAAAATTTTCTATACTTACCCAAATTTTGTTTTATATTTATTTAGTCATCATGCATTCTGCATTTAGACTTATCTGCATTTTGAATACTTTATTTTTTTAAGTAGATCCAAACTTACATTTTTTATTTTCCTTTTGCCTTGGGAAATTTCTTTATCATTTCTTATAGTATAGGTCTGCCATAGATACATTTTCTCCCCACTTTTGTTTGTCTGATAAGTCTTATTTTCATTTTTGAAAGCTACTTCTGCTGAATATAGAATTCTGAATAGACCATTTTTTTCTTTCAGCATTTAAAGATGTTACTGTATTTTCTTCTAGGTTGCATAGTTTCTCATTAGATGTCAAGTAAAATTTTTCTGTTTGCTTCTTTGTACTTAATATTTCTCCTTTTCTGAATGCTTTAAAGATTTTCTATTTATCATAGTTTGTCAGCAATTTAGTAACAATGTATGTTATTGTAATCTTATTTTGTCATTCTGTTTGGAGTTTATTGGTCAAGATTCTTTGTTCATTGCATTCTAAGTGTTCACCAAATTTGAACAAAAATGGACATTATGTCATCAGTTTTTTTCTATTATTCGTTTTCCTGCTGAGATTCTTAAAACATGTTTCTTAGATCATTCAATATTGTTCCATGTGTCAATGATATGTATCTTTTGTTCTTTCATTTTATTATTTTCCCCTGTGTTTTATTTTGGATAATTTGTATTTCCGAATTCAAATTCACCATTTTTTTCTTCCACAGAATATAACCTGCTGTAATTCCACCCAAGGTATGTTTTTTTTTTTTTCTATTTTTGGTTTCATTTCACATGGGTTACATTGATATATTCCATTTCTTTCCACATCATATTCATGTTTTCCTCTACCTTATTGATCATATAGAACATATTTCTGATAGTTGCTTTGGCATCTGTATTAGTCTGTTCTCATGCTGCTAGTAAAGACATACCCATGACTGGGTAATTTATAAAGAAAGAGAATTTTAATGGACTCACAGTTCCACATGGCTGGGGAGGCCTCACAATCATGGTGGAACAAAGGCACAGACCTCGTTTGACTCCATGTCTCACATCCAGGGCACACAGATGGAAGAGGTAGGTTTCTATGGTATTGCGCAGCTCTACCCCTGGCTGCTTTCATGGGCTGGTGTTGAGTGTCTGCAGCTTTTCCAGGTGCACAGTGCAAGTTGTTGGTGTATCTACCATTCTGGGGTCCGGAGGATGGTGGCCCTCTTCTCACAGCTCCAGTGCCCCAGTAGGGACTCTATGTGATGGCTCCCACCCCACAATTCCCTCTGCACTGACCTAGCAGAGGTTATCTGTGAGGGCTCTGCCCCTGCAGCAAACTTTTGCCTGGATATCCTGGCATTTCCATACATCCTTTGAAATCAATGCAGAGGTTCCCAAACCTCAATTCTTTGACTTCTGTCCATCCACTGGCTTAACACCAGGTGGATACTATCAAGGCTTGGGGCTTGCATGCTTCAAAGCCATGGCCTGAGCTGTACCTTGGTGCCTTTTAGCCATGGCTGGAGCGGCTGGGATGCAGGGCACCAAGTCCCTAGGTTGAACACAGCGGGGGGCCATGGGCCTGGCCCATGAAACCATTTTTTACTCCTAGACCTCTGGGCCTGTGATGGGATGAGCTGCCTCAAAGGTCTCTGACATTCCCTGGAGTGATTTGCTCCATTGTCTTGGTGATTAACAATTTGTTCCTTGTTACTTATGCAAATTTCTGTAGCCAGCCTGACTTTCTCCCCAGAAAATCAGATTTTATTTTTTACCACATTGTCAGGCTGCAAATTTTCTGAACTTTTATGCTCTGTCACCTCTTGAACACTTTGCTGCTTAGAAGTTTCTTCTGACAGATACCCTAAATCATCTCTCTCAAGTTCAAAGTTCTGTAGATCTCTAGGGCAGGGGCAAAATGCCACCAGTGTCTTTGCTAAAGCATAGCAAGTGTCACCTTTGCTCCAGTTCCCAACAAGTTCCTTGTCTCCATCTGAGACCATATCAGTGTGGACTTCATTCTCAATATCACTATCAGCATGTCGGTCAAAGCTATTCAACAAGTCTCTAGGAATTGCCAACTCTCCCACATCTCCCAGTCTTCTGAACTCTCCCAGTTTCTAGAAAGTTCCAAACTTTCCCACATTTTCCTGTCTTCTTTTGAGCTCTTCGTACCCTTTCAACCTCTGCTTGTCACCTAGTTCCAAAGTGGCTTCCACATTTTCAGGTATTCTAATAGCAACACCCCACTCTACTGGTACCAATTTACTGTGTTAGTCTGTTCTCATGCTGCTAATAAAGACATACCCGACACTGGGTAATTTATAAAAAAAAAAAAAAAGAGGTTAAATAGATTCATGGTTCCACATGGCTTGGGGAGTCTCACAATCACGGCAGAAGGTGAAGGAGGACCAAAGGCACATCTTACATAGTGGTAGGTAAGAATGTGTGGGCAGGGCAACTGCCCTGTATAAAACCATCAGATCTTATGAGACTTGTTTAATATCACAAGAACAACATGGGAACACCTTCCCTCATGATTCAATTACCTCCCACTGGGTCCATCCCATGACTCCTGGGGATGATAGGAGCTACAGCTCAAGATGAGATTTAGGTGGGGGCACAGCCAAACCATACCAGTATCCTTATCTGGTAATTTTATATTTTATTTAATTTTATATTTTTAAGAGAGTGTCTCACTCTGTCACTCGGGCTGGAGTACAGTGGCACAATTTCTGTTCACTGCAACTTCTATCTCCTGGGATCCCATGTTCCACTTGCCCAAACTTCCCAAGTAGCTGGGTCTATAGATACATGCCACCACACTCACCTAATTTTTATATTTATATATTTTGTAGAGATGTGGTTTTGCCATGTCACTCAGGCTGGTCTCAAACTCCTGGACTCAAGTTATCCACTTGTCTTAGCCCCCCAAAGCACTGGAATTAGAGGCATTAGCTACTGCTTCTGGCCTGGTAACTTTATTATATATGCCATTTGGTGGTCTGTTTTAATTGATTGATTTTCTACTATCTTTATGCCGTATTTTCATGCTTCCTGGAACATCTGATGATTTTTTTAAGTGACAAAGGGCCTATATATATTTACCATGTATAACATATTGTTTTGAAATAGTATATATTGCAAGATGGCTAAATCTTGCTACTTAACATGTGTATTACCTCATATTTATATTTTGTGATGAGCACACTTAAATTCTACTTTCTTGGCAATTTTCAAAAATACAATATATTGTTATTAACTATAGTCACCATGTTGTGCAATAGGTCTTTTGAAAGTATTTCTCCTAACTAAAACTTTATATCCTTTGACCAACATCTCCTCAACCCTTGGTAAACACCATTCTACTTCTTTATTACTTTCCACAAATAAGTGAAATCATGCAGTGTTTGTCTTTTTCATGCTTGGATTTTTTACTTAACGTAGTGTCCTTCAAGTTCATCCATATTTGTTGCAATTGACAGGATTTCCTTTATTTTTAATGCTCAGTTGTATTACATTGTATATGTGTACCACATTTTCTTTATCCATTCCTTTGCTGATGGACACTTGGGTTGATTCCACATCTTGGCTATTATCATATCTGGTAATTATTTTATTGAATGCCAGAAATTGTGAATTTTATGTTTTGAGGAGGAAATGTTTTCCTAGAATTTCTTGAAAATGTGTTATATGTTGTCCTGGCATACAGTTAAGTTGCTGGTAAGCTTTGTTACAGTGGGTCTGGTGCATCCTTTAAACTGAGGCTAATTTATACCTGTTAATAGGGTGATAC
Organism: Cacajao melanocephalus; assembly: GCA_963573385.1. Taxonomy (NCBI): domain Eukaryota; kingdom Metazoa; phylum Chordata; class Mammalia; order Primates; family Pitheciidae; genus Cacajao; species Cacajao melanocephalus. The sequence goes on from CAUYLG010028077.1 coordinate 27,134, forward strand.
TCTTTTGAGGCTGAGTCTATTATGGGTTTTTTTTTTTTTTAATCACTCTGGATAGTGAAAACACTTTTCACAACTCTCTTTGAGAATTGTTTTTGGTCTTTTTGTTGTTGTTGTTGTGTTTTGTTTTTTTAGATGATGTCTTGCTCTGTCACCCAGGCTGAAGTGGCATGATCTCAGCTCACTGCCACCTCCGCCTCCTGAGTTCAAGCAATTATCCTGCCTCAGCCTCCTGAGTCGCTGGGAAGCTGGGATTACAGATGCCTGCCACCACGCCCAGCTATTTTTTTTTTTTTTTTTTTTTCAGCAAGGACGGGATTTCACCATGTTGGCCAGGGTTGTCTTGAACTCCTGACCTCAGGTGATCCGCCTACCTCAGCCTCCCAAAGTGTTGGGATTACAAGTATGAGCCACTGCACCCAGCCTGGCCTGTTTTTTTTCAGTGATTCTTTCTCCAGTCCTCGGTAGTTTACTGTCATGATGTGTAGATCAATAATCAGCCCAAGTCATGAAGGCTACTCTCTACTGGCATCTGGAATTCTCTCTCATTATGAATTCACTTTTCTTGGCACTCTACTCCATACATTCTAACATCACTGACCTCCCTTTCTGCTAATATTAGTCTTCTTTGCAGAGACTTATGGAGATATTTATGTTGTGTTTGAAGTTTTTAAGCCTAAAAACTGTCACTAGGCATGCATTGGGTCAATTATAGAACTTACCTGTCTTTATTTTACTGTTTTCAGAGGTCAAGCTCTGTGCTGCCTCTTTCCCAATGCCTGAAAACCACAAAATGTATTTCATATTTTTTTCAGTTTTCTAGTTGTTTAAGATCAAAGGATAAATATGGGGTATCTGTTACCCCATTATGGCCTGAAGAGGAATTCCTGAATAGAGTATAGATCATAAATAATTTGTTTGAGATGATTGGGAAAATAAAACAATGACAATATCAACAATAACATCAATAATAATTAAACTTTCACCATAGAACAATCTTGTTCAATGGAACTTTCTGAGACAATGTAAGTCTTCTATATCTGTACTATGCTCTACAATAGCCAATAGCAGATGTGGCTTCTACAAGGCATGTTGAGCAATTAAAATTTGGCTATTGTATCTGAGAAGCCAAAATTTTAATTATATTTAATTTTAATAAATTTAAATTATCACATCCATCTAGCGGTTACCCTATTAGACAATTTAGATCTAGAATCTTGCAGAAAAATGTTAGCATTACTGGAACAGAAAAAAAATGTCAATGAAAGAGGACAAGAATAGATTGCAAATAAGGAAGGGGCATTTTTCTTTGTAGGTAGAGCAAAACTGGGTAATGTGTGTTTAAGGTTTATGTTTTACAGTAGAACAATTAGGAAACACATTATGACATCGTATGATGAGTGTTAAATAAATGAATATTTCCAAAAAAAATACTTTGAAAAAAATGATAAAGGACTCATGTGTCTGTCACTGCTGTTAATATTGTTCAGTGGTTAAGAGGAGCACTTGAAGAACAGACACAATGTATGAGTGGAAACCTCTGTCTCAATTCCAGTCTTTCTGCCACTTAAGCACTCATAGGGATTTCTAAGCCAAAAGGGACAGAATGGTTTAGGATGCCTCTGTCATGCTCCAGGTCATGTAAGGGAGGTAATAGTTAAATCGATCAAGGATGGCACCTCTTCCAGGATGTTAAGAGACCTGGCACTTTTCCAACATTGAAGGCAAGAGGTGGCTTCCTGTTAAACTTGCATGTCTCAGTTAACTGCTGACCAAAGTGATCATCCACAGTGACATTCAATTCGAGAAGTGCTAACACTGTAGCTTAAACACTGGAAGACCAACCAGTATGTCAGGAACCTTTCCTGGAAGCCCTAATACCATAGATAAAACACTGGAAGACGAGTATATCAGAAACCCTTCCTTGTGTGCAATATTCATATTAAATAATGGTCTCAGCCAGGCACAGTGGCTCATGCCTGTAATCTCAGCACTTTGGGAGGGAGGTGGAGGCAGGTAGATCACGAGGTCAGGGGATTGAGACCATCCTGGCTAACATGTTGAAACCCCATCTCTACTAACAACATAAAAAATTAGCTGGGCATGCTGGCATGCACCTGTAGCCCCCAGCTGCTCAAGAGGCTGAGGCAGGAGAATCGCTTGAACCCAGAAGGCAGAGGTTGCAGTGAGCCGAGATCACGCCACTGCACTCCAGGCTGGTGACAGAGAGAGACTGTCTCAAAAATAAAAATGGTCTCTGGATGTGAAAAATATATAAGGATCTTCCCAGTAAGTTGTAGATGTCTGCAATGACTTCAGGCTAAATCAGAGTCAAGGGGTTCATTCTTCCCTTAACATCCTAATATGAGTGTCTATATGGAAGTTTTATTTTCCAGGTTATCATTCCACCTTTTATTAAAATGCGTCTTCATGATAGACCTATTTTATAGGCCAGATCCTTAAAGACATGGGAGATAAATTGTATTTTCTGTCATTTGTGTATACAGTGCAGCATATATAATTCACTGAAAGATACACAAGGACACAAGCTTCTATTAGTCACTGTCAGGATATATTACAGCTTTGCTTGCTTGTACCTAGTCCACCATAAGTTTTAATCAGAAACATGATGTAGTTGTGGTTTTCTTTGGAAAATGCTCACCTTTGACATGCAATAACATAATAAGCTGTGCGATAGGTGGCAGTTCAGTTACTATATCATTAGAGAACAGCAGAGACTCCACATTGGTCACAAGGGCAATAGAAGTAGTATAAAATACAGGAGAAACATGTGAAAAACATGAAGAGCTCTGAAACAAGGAACACTGAGAAAGTAGGCAAGAACTCGGCTGGTGCTACATAGAGGACTGTAGTTGGGAGGTGGCAAGGGAAGGCTTTCCTGAGTCCCATAGGAGGCTCAGTAGCAAAATGCCCAGAGGATAGGTGCAGACATTCGGTCAATTCCTGGCTCTCACTCCTGGCTTTAGATTATAGTAAGTTCTATGACCTTGGGCTGATATCCAAAGCACAAAGGCAATAGTTCCTACCTGTAACAGTTTTTGTTAAAATCAAATGAGTTAAAATTTGTGTCAGCGCAGTCTTCTAAATTAAGATTCATATTCAGATATGACTGGTGAGGAAGTCATGGAGAACCTAGGCAGGGTGCGTATGTGAGGGTAAACCATTGTAATGCAATGGAGAAGCTTAGGAGACAAGCTTGTTTAAGGACAAGATGGAAGTGTTGTACTGGAGATGTGATTTTAGGACCACACATGGCACGTCAGAGCCCACATGGACCTTATTTCTGAGTCTTAGAACATGGGCTATAATCAACAAAGGAAAGTCTTTAAAAGTAGTGTTCAGTACATGAACACTGAGAGTATAAGACCTGCTTTGTTGAAGCTATGTGTTGTGTTTGTGGCAAGGGACAGTATTTCCCTCCTTTTGATTTTCTACTGGAGCAGGATGTGGTGCAGAAAAATCTAACAGCTTGATTATTAGTGAGGCAGAACCATGCATGACGGGAAACACCAAAAAGATGTCATACTGTGGTGGCTTCACAGGCAGCATCATCTCCACTGAGTTTGTTGTGTTAAAAGATACTTTTCAATAACTGCAGTAAGAGAAGAGGAAAATGGTAGATGCCACTTAGCTGCCGTGAAGATGTTCATTAGCAGATGTGAAGCATCCCCATGGGATGTCCAGAACTGATTCAGGAGGGAGAATTTAGAGGGGATCTGGCTTTCCAATTATGATGAGAGAGTGCACTTATTTTCTCCAGTTTTTAGATCCAGAGTAGTGAAGCCTGGAAAATGTGAGGCCATGGAAGGATGTAACAGCATGGTGCCAGCTACACTGTAAAGACTTGATATTATCGCCTTTCTTCCTGGAGACAGACACTTATACGCTGTAGTAACAACAGAAGCAAAGACATTTCCTTTTAATTCCTGCATGGCTGCTTATGCTACCCCCAAGGTATCCCTGCAAGGAATTTTGAGTGGTTACTTCTGTCTAGAAGCTGCCAAATTGAAACAAATTAGCAAGCTGAGGCAGGCAAGCATGCCAGCCCAGCGCAAGATGGTAGGAATGGAGTTGGCAGTCTGGGGTTTTTATTCTGCTCTTGCTGTTGTCTAATTGTGTGACCTTGAACAAGGTATTTAATTTTTCAGAACTTGATTTTTTATTTTTTGTAAAAAGATCTCCAAGGTCCTTTTTCACCCTGACATTCTGTGAGTTCCTCTAAGTTTTCAATTCTCTGTCTGTCCACGGTTCTTCAGTAAGTGCCAGAGAGAATGGAGGTTACATCAAAGGTAGTGGTGGTTGCAGAAGGCTTCTCGGAGTAGGTGGGAAATGACTAGGGTGGAGGAGTGCTCAGCAGACACGAAGGAAACTGATTTTACTAAAATTGCATGTTCTTTGGGATTATTAGTACGATATAAGCCTGACCGGGGTTCAGGTCACCTAAAGACTCCTCTCTACCTTGATTTTTTCAGGTTAGTCTGTTTGAAATTAGAACCTGAGCTCATCTCAAGAAGTCTGCCTACCACTTTAGGGCAAAGCAAACAATGATTGTACATGTTTTTCTTTGGTGGATAAGTACATGGTTAGCATTTTTTCAAATTAGTAAAAATAATAGTTACCATTGATAAGGTGCACGAATAAAATAGTCATAGGTCCAAAATTTTAATTCTCGTAATAGCCTTAGGAAGTAGAAATCATTTACAAAGGACATACCCATAGCTCAGAAGTGGTTAATCATACAACTGGTAAGTAATGAAGCCAAGGTTTGATTTCTAATCTCTTTTGACCGCCAATACTGAACTATAATGTTGACCCCTTTAAGGAATCCATGTAACTAACACACTGATATACCACACAGTGCAGAATGTGTCAAAGTCTTGGGCAGTTTAATGGTAAATGAATTAATCAAAAATAATTAAACATTGCAAGCATATTAAACACTAAGTAACTAGGGCATGATTGGATCTCCACATGAATTCTTTCCAATGAAGCACTTTCTGCTGTGACAGAAATAAAGTGAAGTCTGTCAGTAATTTGAAGCATATACAGCAATTAATTCTACATTTATATGGTCTTCTTTTTAGAACTGTGTTTTAATTTTTAAAGCACACTTTTAATATCTGTGCTATAACTGATAATTATTTTGGGAAGGGAGCAGGAGCAAAAAAATTTTGGTGGCAGCACAACAATTTTTAATGCAACAGCTGCAAAGCTTAAATCAACCATGTGCCTAGCGCTCTGAAGCCTGTCAGAGGAAAGATAGTCCATAGTTAGCCCCTCCTACTGCAAGGTCACTGCTTTGAGGCTAGCCAAAGTTGATTGTGGCTTAAGGTCACTTTCATTGGATGGCTCCTTGGTGGCCTCAGTAAATGAGACAGTGGTTGTATTCAATTTCCTCCTGGGCAACCACCCAGGACTAATTCTGAAGACTCTCACTGCAAATAGGAGGACCAACCGTGGCATAGACACTCATCATTGTGTCCCCTCAAGGTCTAGGTCATGCTGATGCTGATGCTGATTCTGATTATTATTTTTATTACTATTATTAGATATTCTCTGAGAGGCATCTGACAGAACACGAATTTGGAAAAAAACAAGCACATTAGTTTCAGTTTCTGTTGGTCAAGATGAAAACAGAGAACAATAATGAAATTTATTCTTGGTGTTCCACCCATCTTCTACCCACACTTCAAGGTCCGCTTCAGGCCCCAGCCCCCAACAGAGCTGTTCAGGACCAGTAAGTCCATGATGTCCCATGAATTCCAATTGCCTCTGCTATCTGTGGGTCCTTTTATGGCTCATGATCACTTCTGACTTCAAATTGTTTTGTACTCTTGTGGATGCTCAAGTGAGAAATAGCAAGCAGGACATTAAAATCTTCCATTGGTTCACTGACTTGTGAAACCTGGCTTAATATAAGCCCTCAGATGTCCTTATTGGAACAACTATGGTTTGTTTAAGATTTCAAGGAGTCCTTCTCTGAGGTCCTCCTTAACATATAAAATCTAAAAGTAACTACAACAGCCATATTCCACTGCATTCTTACCTTAGAATAAATAAAGCATATTTATACCATATAAGAAGTGAATATTCACTCTCTCAGGTTACTTCCTTAATAGTAACATTCTACTTGTACCTTTGCATTCTTATGTTCATTGAGGAAAGAGGTAGAACATTAATCAATTAGCTAATTACATTATTATTTAAATATTTAGTTCCTCTGGACATATTTCCATTATATCTGTGTTTTAATATTTTATTCCAAATATAGATTTGCTTTCTGTTGACTTTGGTTCTTCTGATATTTCAGCCTCTCTGTCTTACATATGAATCCTTGGGCACATGTAGGGTAGTGAAGTTCTGTTGTACCTGAATCACAAAACCTCTCCTGCTAAGCCGCTTCTCCCACAGGTGATTCTTCAATCTGAGTCAATGTGTACTTGTTGGAAAGACCTTCATAGTATATAGTCTATGAACCCATGGGTAAGAGACTTCATTACAGCTGTGGAAGAGTTAATGATGCTAAATAACTCTGTAGACTCTATTGAATTGATTGAATAAATTACTGACCTTGCAGTGGTTCTGTCATCAGTTCCCTCCATTATTTTCCACTTTGCTTCACAAGACCCTACAAGAATCTGGGGCTACTGACCACGCCAACATCACATGTTCACTGTGGGATCTCAAGACTTCAGACTGAACCACCTGGTCCTGTTGGTCCTGAACTCAACAATCACCTGCCTACCAATTACTTTGGTGATTCAAACAGAAGCTCTTAGCTGCGTGTATATTATGTATGATTTCTCTACCTCTGCATTTTTATTCTTTCTAAATCAAATTGGTTCTGACTTTGTGTACCTACACCAAGTCATAGGATTTCTTTCTCCCAAAGAAATTCAAATTCTAATATTTTTTGGAAACAGGTGGCTATGTGAGTTACCAGAAACTGAGGAAATATTCTCTATTCAGTCTATCATCATGGTCTCTGATATGTATGTTGTTCAAATCCACATGATCTATGCACAATGTGCAGACCTGTTACTACTCACGCTTGAGTGTAGCGGTCAAGGTGTAGTCTAGGTTCTTAACATCTGGCATCAACCTCAATAGACATACTAGGAAGGTCCAGAGTACTACGAGAAAATTGTTTCCTTGTAAAACCTTGCTTCCTTTTCAGTCTTTGGGACCTTTTCCTTCTTTAGAACCAGCCCTTCTGTCTAACTCTCTAGGTATTTCTCTTTCTTTCTTTCTTTTGGGACAAATTTTGCCAAGTAGCTTGACCATATGTCATCCGAAACAGAACACTTGTAAGGCTACAAGCAAGCATTAGTTATAACTACATTAGGAAAGCAGATGGTATAAACTAGAATGTATAATTATCCTATGTGTAGATGTGATATTATGACATAATAAAAAATACATATATTTGGTCTCTGCCCCTGGTTCCTGGAGCACAGCTCCAAAAATCCTTAGAATCTTCCCATTGATAAGATGTGTATGCTAGTAAGATGACTGGTGGCTGGTGACCCCTAGATAGCTTCAGGATGGGTGTGGTCACAAGAAAGACAAAGGCATAATTAGAAAGTTGGGATTTTCAGCCCTACTCTCCCATGCCCCCAACATCTAGGGAGGAAAGGAAGAGGGGCTGAAGGTTGACTTGATCACCAATGGTCAATAATTTAATCAACCATGCCTACATAATAAAGCCTCCATAAATTCCTTAAAGGACTGGGTTCAGAGAAATTCTAGACTGTTGAACACATGGAGGTTCCTGGAGGGTGTGCACCCAAAGAGGGCATGGAAGCTCCACACTCCTCCTTCCAACCCTGTACCTTGCCATGTGCATCTCTTGGTCTGGCTCTTCATCTCTATCCTTTGTAATATCCTTCATAATAAATGAATAAACATAAGTAATGTGTTTCCTTGAGAGTTCTGTAGGCTATTCTAGAGAATTAACTGAACCCCAGGAGTAGGTAATGGGAAAATGATTTATAGCCAGTTGGTCCGAAGCACACAGACCACAACTTGTGACTTGAAATTGGCGTTTGAAGTGGGGACAGTCTTGTCGGACTGAACCCTGAACCTGTGGGATCTGACGCTACCTCCAGGTAGATAGTGTGAAAATTGAATTGGATTATAGGACACCCAGTTGGTGTCCACTGGAGAATGGATTGCTTTCTGTGTATGAAAAACTACCATAGGTCTGGTCACAGATGTGTTCTGTGTTGTAGTGTGTGCAAGAGTAAGAAAAATAATTTGATTTCTCCTTTTTCTTTCAGAGTAGACCTTCTTCAGTGGGTCTTTTGAAACACAATGTTGATTTCTTTTTCCTGGAGGTGACAGTAGGGAAAGAAGATGCTACCATTGCTTCGCCATCCCACCAACTCATCCTATTGCATCTGTGCACACAGTTTGACAGACAAAACCTTCTCTGGGAATGTTATTCTTCCTGGCGAAGCAGGCATGAACAGAGAGGAAGAATGCTAACATCCTCTTGGCCATCAAGATCTGCCAAAACCACTTTAGAGGATATTGGAATAAAGTGTCTGAGAACAGATCACCCAAGAAAAAATGAGTATAATCCTAAAATGTCCATGTACTGTGCCAAATGGCTGCCATTTCCCTTTGTGGATGCCATAAGTAACTGGAATTAGAGGTTATATTCTGCAGTGAAGCTGCTGCGTAACTACAGAGATACAGCTCATGCAGGATGCTTTCAGATTTCAGCTTTCAGAGGCAGGAGATGCAGACAGCCTCCACTTCCAGAAGCCATTAAAAGAGAGTTGCAAGAACTCATGCTTTCACCTTAACAGCAAAAAAAAAAAAAAAAAAAAAAAAAAAAATCCCTCCATCTCAGAAGCATTAATCCGTCTCCAAGGTGAACCTAGGAAAGTGGTAGAAGTGTATCTATTATTATTGCAATTTGTCTCCTACAAACAGCAGTCTCCAGGTGGAGAACTGTAAGTAGTTAACTTGCTTTTTTCTTCTAGATTATTTTTCCCCCTGAGTCCCCAGGGAGCCACTTCAGACAGGGCAGAGTGGCCTTTTCTTGTCCCATCATGTGGAGAACAGCCCAGGATCTATTGGTTGCTGCAAAACCGAGTCTTTCCCCAATGGACAGTTAGACATTTTGAGAGCAGAACATGCCAATCCTCAATCAAAAGACACAGAGAAATCCAATTATCCTATAAAGAAAACAGAGAATAAAAGTCATCACCCCCCTCCTCTTCAGAAGTTGACAGAGGAACAATTTCTGATTCATTCTGATGACACTTTTGAGGTAAAGACATGATTCTGTTACTTTTGTGAATCTGTCTTTTTTAAAAAATATTTTGGGGCTCTGAAAAAAATATGGCTGTACTTTTGCTTACAATCTGAAAAAAAATTAAAAAGCCTCCCATAATGCTTAAGAGATTTAAAAAAAATGTTTCTGCTTTTACTCCTCAGGCTTCCAAAAAATTGTATTTTTCTCAGACTTCTGTAATAACTGGTTTTTTTTTTTTGGTCTAATTTCTAACTGAGGAAACAACAGTAAGGTATATTAAAAGAAAAAAGTTTACTCCCTTGTGATTAAATATATTCAAGAAGAATTTTTCATATTTCAAGAAAAGAAAATTAAATATGAGCTGGGGGCCTGGACTTTATTTCTCTATCTTGGAACAAGGAGTATGAAAAATATTTATTTGCTCCTGAGAGATGCTGGAGGAACTTAACAAAAGCTGTTAAATACTTTGGAATCCTTTGTTGGAAGAGAACATATAAAAGTCTAATATGCTTTTGTTTCATGTGAAGTTTTCAGAAACCAGAAGGAAACCCTTCCAAACTCCACCCCATTGCAAACAATATGCTCACAAAGATATATTTTCAATATCCATGTGTATTTGATTGTGATAAATATAGTATTTGACCTTTAACAGTTGTAAAAGTGAAAACACAAAGAAATTGGACACGCTTTGATGGCTATAGCCTATTTCATAGAGCCTCTCAGCATATTGATTGGCTGGAAGACACTGCTGAGAGCTGGTATATGACTCTTAACAAACACACTTTATTAGGGGAGGAGTTTGTGGGCTTCTGAGACCCTATGCAAGATAAATCACATAGAACAAAGACTGAGATAGTCAATAAACCTGATCTTGTGACAGGAGGCCAGTAGGAAGCTGTGCATAACTTTTGTCTGGGGATAGCCAGTTCCCCCTCTTGGTTCTCTCTCTCTCTTTTTTAATTTTTTCGAGACGGAGTTTCACTCTTGTCGCGCAGGCTGGAGTGCAGTGGTGCTGGACTTCCTGTAACCTCTGCCTCCTGGGTTCAAACGATTCTCCTGCCTCAGCCTCCCAAGTAGCTGGGATTACAGGTGTCTTCCACCACACCCAGCTAATTTTTGTAGTTTTTTAATAGAGATGAAGTTTTGCCATGTTGATCAGGCTGGTTTTGAACTCCTGACCTCGTGTTCCACCTGCCTCTGCCTCCCTAAGTGCTGGGATTACAGGCATGAGCCACCATGCCCGGGAGACCCCATCTTGGTTCTCTATACAGTGGAGAGCATATCTATCCCCCGATTAAAGGTTCTGAAAGATAGTCTTAGCTGATGCCTCCCAGAGCAAGTTGGTCTTCTGTCAACAAAGTTACCACGAAATTCAACTGGAGAAGTTTTGGCTTTTCCCCATAATTCTGTTAAGAACTTAGCTGATTCACTTTTCTCTCTTCAGCCTCCCTGAGTTCTCTCTCTGGCCTGGGTCTACATAATAAAGTTATTGTTGAAGCAGTATCTCTGAACCTTTTTACCTGTGAGAGACCTATACACATTTGCTTAGGAATTGAAGGCTTTCTTTACTGCAGGTCAGGTGCTGGCTATGACTTTTTGATTGGGTTCTAGCAGAATTCTGTGTTTGGAATTTTAGCAAGGGAGGCTACTTCTCAGGAGATACCCTGTATTATCACTGTTAGAAATTTTCTGCTATTAGTGGAAAATGGAATAGGGAGTATGGCAGGGAGGAGAAAGTTTTCCTTGGGTACCTAAGTGGTATTCAGTTGGCCTTGGAAGAGCTATAGTGTATACAGTCACACACTGGGCTGAAGACAGAATAAGAGAAGTGAATTTCTTCACACTTGTGAGTCCTTTTCTTCCTTGGCCTCTCACCTAATGAAAGGAAATTTCAGGGCTGGGCACAGTGGTTCATACCTGTAATCCCAGAACTTTGGGAGGCCAAGGCACGTGGATCACTTGATGTTGGGAGTTTGAGACCAGCCTGGCCAACATGGTGAAACCTTGTCTCTACTAAAATTGCAAAACTTAGTTGGATGTGGTGGTGTGCACCTATAATCCCAGCTACTCAGGAGGCTGAGGCGGCAGAATCATTTGAACCCGGGAGGTGGAGGTTGCAGTGAGCTAAGATTATGCCACTGTACTCCAGCTTGGGTAACAGAGCAATACTCTGTCTCAAAAATAAAAAAATAAAAAAAATTAAAAAAACTTTAACTTAGGCTTATCTGCTCACTTGTTTTTGGGCCAATCTTGTTAGGCTCAGATTGACTGATGGTTTCTGCTCAGATCATGGCTTTTTAAACTGGCCAGGCCACTTAAAGAAAGAGTAGGTTCACAAAACTTTAATCTTCTGGCATTATCACCCTTATCTCAACTTTGGCCTCTACCCGCACTTTGGGATTTGAACATGGATCTTAAGTACCTGAATCTTGGCTTTTCCCAGTGCACAGGATCTGGCTATTCCTCTAGCCTTGAAGCCTGTGGTTATCTCTCAAGTGTATCGCATTCTAGATTTTACTCACAGAACCTAAAACTGACCTCAAACCCTAGACTAACCTCCCAAATGGGCTATCTCTGGCCATCCACTGTTGAAAAGGACTCATGTGAGGGTGTGGGACTTGAAATTAATGAATTAATGTCATTGTGATGGGTCCTGTACACTTTAATGCTTTCTCAGTATGCCTCGTCTTCATTCCTGCCATGGTTGTTCAAACCACACAACTCCTAGCATTTCAGACCCCCAGGTAAGAGTGCATTTCTCCCCGGAAACCAGAGAGAAACTAGACAACTGGAAACCTGGAATTCTGCTATGCTGCTTTCTACAGGCTCAGTCCTGCTATTTTTTTTTCTTTCAGAAGCTGAGTGGTTTCCAATTCAAGTTGGTGTCTTTATACTTTTATACTGCTAAATAGTATTCCATATTATAGAAGCATCATAACATTTGTTTTTCTATTGGTATTAGGTTGTTTCTGATTTTTTTCTAATATAAACATTCTATTATGAATATCCTTATACATGTTTCTGTTCACTATTTCACACCATGGAATTTAAACTGCTTTGTCATAAGGCATAAATATTTTGACAGATACTTTCTAAAATGTTGTTCCAGTCAGGCATCTAAGAAACCATTGGAAGAATCTTGAGCTTTGCATGTGCTGTTTCAAGTTTACTAACTAAATTTTTCTACATATTAACTAAATATTAACTGTTGTTAATATATTTTGGGATTTTCGATAGAAATAAAGTTACATATGCATACAGAACCTACCACCTTGATCAATATCCTATCTGTGCTACTATGTAAATAACATTTTCCCCATAAAATATGTAGTGATATTAACATTTCAAGAAGATGCACAATGGCTATCCTCCAAGTAACTGTCTTTCTTTAGGAGCAAAGTCTCCCTCTGTCATCCAGGCTGGAGTGCAATGGTATGATCACAGCTCACTGCAGCCTCGACCTCCTGCGCTCAAGCAATCCTCCTGTCTCGGCCTTTAGAGTAGCTGAGAATACAGGCATGCAGCATTTCACCTGGCTAATTTTCTTTTTAAAATTTTTATAGAGATAAGGTCTTGCTAATGTTGCCCAAGCTGGTCTCAAACTCCTCGTTGTAAGTGATCCTCCTGCCTTGGCCTCCCAAAACATTGGGATTACAGGTGTGAGGCATCACATCCAGCTGTCCAAGCAACTGACTTTTAATGGTTCATTTTCCTTCCTCATAATTTCTTCTTAGAGATTCTTGTTCTTTGCCATCCCCACCAAGGCAGCAGAAGTGATGGAGCCCTTCTGTTAGTGTGTGATCTACTAACCCCAGACTTTGTTGGATAATTGTCCTAAGCATAAGTGTCTGACCCATGAGATTTTTTTCTAACCTTCTTTCTCATGAGCATTTTGATCAGGGATTGGTTTCCAGTTGTCTGTGGCGATGGGAGGTTAGGTAGACGTTGGGTCCAGAGTGACCATGTTTGGGTCATATATGCTGGTGAACAAGCAGGGTGAGTGTCTTAGCAAAGAGAAATGCTCAGAGCACCAGCAAAATCCTCTACCCTTTTGTGATTATTTGTATTGGGGTAAACAGCTAACCATAGAGGACTGACTTTCCCTTGCACATTCTGAGACAAAATCCATTTCCAACATTCATCAATGACTCCCTCATTTTATAAAATCCCAAGATGTCTCCATCTTCTTTGAGATGTTCCTCAATAATGAGTGTTCTTCCTATTGCAATATCCTAAATAAAAGCATTGTAGTTGTCTGGTGCATTCTGTTTTTTAAGTGCATGTAAAAACATGACCCTGTGAGTGGCCAGGCAGGATGAAAGACATGAATAGAGAGGGAGAGGACCTGCCCTGGTTCCAGATGTCATCAGCCAATGGGCTCTTCCTGCTTGCTGCCCAGACAAAACCAATTTATTGAGACTGTAGTATTGCAATAAAGACTTGGATTAACATGTGGCCAGCCTCATGAGAGAACTGAAGTTATCACTCAAATCAGTCACCCCAAAGGCTCAGAGGTGTGGGTTTTTTAAGGATAGTTTGGTGGGCAGGGGACTAGAGATTGGGTCTGCTGATTGGCTGGGGATGCAATCACAGGAATGTGAAAAACTGTCCTTGTGCACTGAATCTGCCTCTGGGTGGGGGCTACAGAATTGGTTGAATCATGAGTCATGAGTCCAAGTGAGATTGGTTTAAAAAAATCTCAGTAGACCAATATTAGATTTTAAAATAATGATGTTATCTATAGGAGCAATTGGGGAAGTCCCTTAACCTGTAACCTCTGGCCACATGACTCCTGAGTATTAAAGGATTATAGAAACTATATCTATACTTTAGTAGAATTGCAGCCTCTCCCATAATTCTAATCTTGTGGCCTCTCATTAGTCTTACAAAGGTGGCTTCAGTCCCAGAACAAGGAGAGGAGCAGTTTTAGCAAGGAACTATTATCATCCTTGATCCAAAATTAAACAATAAACTGAAGTCCTCCCATGGTGAGCTTGGCCTATGCCCAGGAATGAGCCAAGAGAGTCAACCTGTGAAGCTAGAGGCAGGATGGAGTCAGCCATGCTAGATTTCTCTTGCTGTCATAATACTGACAAAGGGAGTTTTACTGACAGCTTTCCAGAGCCCAGGCCTCGCTCCTCAAGAGGTATTTCTGTGCTTCCTGCTTTGGTTTTCTATGACTTACTCTGTACTCTTATCTCAGGTCCCCATACCAAGCCAGCTTAAGATGGTTTCTACGTCTTGTGACTCAATTACTCCTTGTTAGGACTCTGTCATTTTGCACATTCCTGGAGCATTTTGTCTAAAACACATGAATGTAATAGAAAAACCATTGCGGTTAAAAAAAAAAAAGAATACCTGGGTTAAACTTTAGTTCTGCTTTACTTCAGAAAGTAAAATCAGTCCTGAAAACTGCAATTATCAGTTTATTTTACACATGCCCCTTTTCCTGACCAATCTTTCATAAAATACCATAATACTGTTAAAAAACAAAGATTGAGCCTTTAAAATTTTTTTATTCTAAGGGCCTAAAATGTACCTAGCACATAGTGGGCTCTTCTAAGCATTGGTGGAGTCTTTTAAACATTGACGTGGTACCAAGAAGGATTATGTGCACACTTAAGTTCTGCCTTGAGCCACCAGCAAGATCTGGAGTGTATTACTTTGTATCTCTCACCTCTTTTTTGCATATCTGCTTAACTAATGGGTTCCCATAAAGATCAAGAAAAACATGAGATAAAGAAACCCAAAACACTTTGAAAACTTAGGGTCATGAAAACCAGAGTAAAAATCAGTGGTATAAAAACTTTCCAGATTCTTCATTACTGCTTATTTATTCATTTCTTTGTATTTTTTAGAGAAGAGGTTTCACTTTGTTACCCTGGCTGGAGTGCAGTGGCACAGCTATGGTTCACTGTAGCCTGGAATTCCTAGGCTCAAGTGATTCTCCCACCCCAGCCTCCTGAGGAGCTGGGACTACAGGTGCATACCACTATGCGTGGCTCATTTTATTTTTTGTAGAAATGGGGTCTTGCTATGTTACCTAGGCTGGTCTGGAGCTCCTAGACAAAAGTGATCCTCCTGCTTCATCCTCCTAAAGTGCTGAGAGATTACAGATGTGAGCCACCATGCCTGGCCCCAGACTCTTTAGACAAGACTTCTTTTTTTTTTTTTTTTTGGAGACAGAGTCTCTCTTGGTCACCCAGGGTGGAGTGCAGTGGTGCAATCTCTGCTCACTGCAACCTTGGCTTCCTGGGTTCAAGCAATTCTCGTACCTCCACCTCCCAAGTACAGGCATGGTCCACCATGCCCAACTAATTTTTGTATTTTTAGCAGAGATGGGATTTCACCATCTTGGCCAGGCTGGTCTTGAATTCCTGACCTCAAGTGATCCTCCCATGTCGACCTCCCAAATTGCTGGGATTACAAGCATGAGCCACTGCACCCAGCCTAGTCAATCTTTTTCTGTTATTAGACAGTTACAACCACGATCCAGTACATAGCCATATTGGAATTTTAGTAAGAAAAATAATAATAAAACTTTATATTGCAGGCTGTAGATGCTTTGTTCAGCATTTAGCATAATAAGGTTGGTTACAATTTGCTGTAGGAGTGGTGCTCTTGTCACTGAAAAATATCTAGCCTCAACTGTAAATGGGAGGCAATACAAGAGAAAGTGTCCCCAGCTCCAGCTGCACCCTACTTTGAGGCTTCCAGATGCTTTTAGTGCACAGGAATGAATAAATAGGTTGGACTTTGTATGATATTGCTGAGTTAATGAACAAACACACAACTGGGGGCAGATTCTGTCAGCAAGTATACTCAATTCTGATGTAAATTGATGGAAAACATCAATAAAAAATGTTAAATGTGGCAAGAAAGCAAGCGATAGCTGTTGTTTTAAAACAGATATTTATTGTTAAAACCGAAATTAAATTTCACTTTTGCAGAATAGCTGTTTTCCTCACAGTTAATGTTATAATTAAATGGAACAATTGTTATCTTTCGGGATTTAAAATAAGCATATTGGATTTACCTTGAGTTAAAAAAATAAGAGGAAAACAAAAAGCAAGTCAAAATTCAGGAACTTTCAGATGAGCAAACAGAATTTGTTTTTGTACTAGGTATGGTAATTTAATTTTCAAAACAATGAAATCATATATTTGAAGAAAAAGTAAGTAATTATTAGTAGTTGAAAAACAAATACAAACATTTCTATTATTATGTTCTATAGGGCAATTATTTTATAAATTGGATTTATCTTGAATCTCATCCACTTACATTAACACGCCCCCATGTATTTATTGAGCACAGACTGCATAACACATGCTGTGCTATATGCCCAAGATACAAAAATATATAATTACCTTATACAATTCCAAGACATCCACAAAGAGGGGGAACTGGCGGAATCTCCAACCTGGTAGATACCTGTGATGATGAAATATATCTCTACTCTGCTTCTGTGGTGCCTTTAGGTCCTTCCCAGCTATGCATAGGATGAAAGAGTCTCGGGAGGCCAGGATTCTGTGCCTATATGCTTGAATTAAAGCTTGCAGTGAGACCTCACTGGTGTCCTGGTCCCACAACTTGGTAAGCCACCAATCTCTCTCTTGTGATCTAGGAGAATATCTTCTCTACTTTGGGCAAGGGTGTCTCTCTCTCTCTCTCTCTCTCTCGTTTCTTGCACACTCTGCTTCCTCAACCCATTTACTTCCTGCAAACTCCATAAGGTATTCTATGGGATTAAACTTTTGGGAAAACAAAAACCACCCCTGCTTCTTGGCTTAGCCACACTTCCTTTGAGGCAATGATAATGAGTCCTCTCTTTTCCATAACTGTGGTCTTAATTCAGATAAGCAAAGTTTTTCAGGAACTATTACAATTACTTTCTCATTTTATTTCTCTCTTTGCACTCTAAAGCATTCCACACAAAGCTACCAAATTACTTTCCCATAAAAGTAGCTGTGATCTTGTGATCTCTGGCTCAAATATCCTTCCTGGTGTTGGGGCCGAAAATCTGTGTTCCAAAATATGGCGCCTTGATATGCTCAACTGAAGAAAAAGCCTGAAGGTCTTTCTAACCTCCCCACACCCCACTAAAATGGAGTAGTTCCCTGACTCCCCTTTCAGGATATGTGCCAGAGGTGTGGCTCATCTGTTCAGCTGCCACTGCTGCTCAAAACCCTTGTAAGAAGGGGAGCATGCAGGTGGGCTCATGCAGGAGCTGGGGCAAGCACTTTTTGGGCTCTAGCCCCATAGTAGCATCTAGGGGTGGGTCCCTGCAACTCATGAAGCCCAGGTAGGTGTGTTATCATGTGCTCTTTTAGCTTTGCTGTCAATGGATGGCTTAAGTGTTAAACAGCTCAGTGGACCCTCTGACATTTTGCAAGGGCAGAGGGTCAGTACGACAGCTTTCTGTATCCTGAGCTCTTGTCCAGCATCCAAGAAAAATCAGGTCACACACATACTTGAAGAATAGTAAATGGGAGGGTTTTATTGAATGGTGGAGGTGGCTCTCAGCAGGATGGATGGGGAGCTGGGAAGGGGATGGAGTGAGAAGATTATCTTCTCCTGGAGTTTGGCCGCCAAGCAACTGATCTCTCTGATCGTTCCCAGCTGAAATACTCTCAACATTCAGATGTTCTGTCTCTTCCCTCCTTCTCTGCTGCTCTTCTGCTCTTCTGTGGTCTGCTGATCTGCTTGTGGAGCCTGGGGTTTGGTGTCTATATGGGTACAGGATAGGGGGATGTGACAGGCCAAATTTTCATGTGACCAAATTCTATCTGTCCTTCAAAGGCCAGATGCCATGCTGCTTTCTTCATGAAGACTTCCCTATTCTCAGCGAATGCCAGCTGCGGGAAACAAAATAATGAAAAGCAAAACTGAGATGAGTTTATAGCTGGTGCTAAAAGAAAAGAATAAAATGTTAGTGAGGACTAAGCTTTGATTTTTTTTTACCATGCCCAAATTCCTGTCTAAGGAATCTGGGGAGTCATGCCCTGCTTACCATAAATTCTCATCAGATGGATTTTATTTAAACTTAAATCTCGTGACTTACTTTCCAATCTGACTCTGGCACAATACTAGGTGACAAAGAAGAAAATCACAATATTTTACTCCAAAACATATTTCTTTGCCATATTTTTAAATGACCCTACAAGCCATCCTTTATGGAGGAGGGGGGGATTTGCAACTGTAAAGAATATTAACATACTTAGATCGTTTTCTTTCAGGCCCTCCCAATCCTGAAGAGATTAACTGAGTCTAGCACCTTTTAAAGGTCTGAATAGGAAACATTTATCACTATTGTCTCTAAGAGCAGCCACCATGAGACTTCAAAAGAATCACAATCTTTTATCTTAACCCAAACGTTTCCTTTCTATTAATCCTAGGTCTTTACACAAACTCAGCGAATTGTAAACCAGAAAATGTTTCAATTTACTTATAGCCTGGAAGCCCTCTGCTTTGAATTGTCCCACCTTTCTGGACCAAACCAATGTATTTCTCAAATGTATTTGATTGATGTTTCATGCCTCCTTAAAATGTATAAAATCAAGCTGCACTCTGACCACCTTGAAGACATATTCTCAGGACCTCCTGAGGGCTGTGTCACAGACCATGTCACTCATATTTGGCTCAGAATAAATCTCTTTAAATATTTTACAGAGTTTCACTCTTTTTGCCAACATCAGTCTAGAAATAAAGGTAAACATGTAGAATAAAGTCATAATTCTATAACAGATATCAGGATGTGCCTGAATGAGATCTAAGTATGGGATTACCCAAGGCTGAATAGTGACTGAGCCCCTCAGAGTCTCGAGTAGAAATGGTCTACTTCGTAGTAGGGCTGGACATTGAGAAAGAGCTATAGCTAGTTCTTTCTATGGTACTGGCTGACATGAGGGACCTTTCCAGCTCTAACCTTATGCAATGCTGATGTTCAACATTGTAAAAATAGCTCCTGATGACTTATCTAAACTCTTATTGTACTTTTGTTGTGTCTCTCTTACAATACTAAAATTAATGATAATATAATGAGGACATTATTTATCTGTCCCATCTCCACTGATAAATGGCGGCATGCTCAAAGGCAAGGCTCACCTGATACAGTACCATGCACATAATTTTCAGACCACCCAGTTAACAAGTTGAGACATCAAAGCATTGATATCCATACTGGTTCCATCACATTAAGCATTGTTACAATAGTAAATTCAAAGACAGATGATTCTGATGCCATAAATAGGCTTGTCCTTGTCCTTCGCAGTCTCCCGATGAAACGGCGATGTTCTGAAACTATCCAGTCTTTATTGAGCAATACAGCGTATGCTAATTAGACAGCAAATTCCATATTTTTTTTCTGTTCTAAGGGTATCTTGACACTGCAGAAGATTAAAATAAAGTGTGAGAAGTACACTCACTGGCACATTATATCAATGTCTGCAGCATGACTGGAGTGAGACCAGAAATTTCCATGAGACCCAAATTATTCCCATATGAGGCAAGAATACGGTCATTATACTTACCCTAGTAAAAGAAGAACATGAAGAAAAAAATAGTATTTCTATAAAATATGGGAGCTACTTTAAGAGTCTATCACTTCCATCTTTAATGAAGTAGAAAAAAACTTTCCAATCAGCTCACCTGTGAGGATCATGATCTGCTTTATAAACGAGATATTAGAGTAAACCTGCACAGAAGGAACATGATGAGGGAAGTAGCTTTTGTTAATTAAAATAAATAATTTCCTGTCTGTTTTGAATTTTGTTTTATCTGTTGCTACTTTCCCTGACAAGGCCTCTCTGTCTATTAGTAATGAAAGACCTGGTCCCAAATCATTATATATAAATGATTAGATATATGTGACTTCAATGAACATTGGTCCTGCTCATGGATGCTCCTATGGAAGGCTGTGAAAGCACAATTTTAGAATGTTTCTTTCCTCCTATGCATTGTGAAAGGCACTGGGATTTAAATTTACTCTCATTCTGTCATCTTTCAATAGAATGATTTTCCCCACTTTGGAAAAATTGTTCCAATGTTTTCGGACATCAGGGTTAATGTCAGTTTTCTTAAGTTGTGAGTACATCTGACTGAAGTAAGTAAATGTTTTAATTCCTAAATAGCATCTCTTCCACCCCATAACCCTCTTCCCCAGTTGGAAAGAACCAAGGAAAAGAGAGACTTGATTTAAAAGATGATCCAGTAATATATTCTGTTTGCTTTCCTGCCTTCTCTTTGGCTAAATGCTACATTGATTGTAGCACTTGAAGTGTTGCCACATTCAGCAATACAAGCTTCACATGATTTGATATTTAACTTGTGGGAAAGAAGCCCAGATCTTTATCTCCCTCTTTTTTTCTCCCTGTGTGTTTACTGAAATAAGAAGTGTCATAACCAGCTTGTCTGTTTAGTTTCAGCCCATTGTTTTGGGAAGAATGAGGAAAAAAACTAGCATTCAGAAGCAGCAGTCAAGAAAAACACACGTCTTTTTTCTTCTTATATACAAACTTGTTTAATCAGAGTGTTTGTACTTTGATGTATTATTATTACTTCTCTCTATGGGAATTGATTTGCAATGTCACCTAATCAGTGTGGTTCCAATTTTAATCTTGTAGCTGAGTAATAAATATAAGACATTAATTTCCATAAACCATATATATTTGAAAGCTTCATTTACATAGTGAACAATTTAGTCCTATAAAATCTAATGTGTTTTTATTCCTTTTGGGTTATTGTTTGCATAACCTTTTTATAGATCTGGTGAACCATAATGCTGCCCAATGTTGACAAATTTCTCTCTATTGTCCAATGCATAAAAATGTATTTTAAGTAACTCTCCAATATTTTCTCAGTAATTTTTCTTCTTTTTTTTCCCTCACTTACTGTTGAGGGTAATTCCCTTTTAGGAGCTGAAACATTCCATTTATTTCTCCTTCCAATTTCAGCATCTCATTTGGTAGTTTTTTCTATCATAGTATAGGCTTCTGATATAGTCAGTACCAAGACAACCCCATTTATCCCAGACAAGACTACTCAGCTTTAAGAAGAGTGCAGACTCAGCTGTAAGTAATATCATCTTTGTCTCTAAGAGGTTGGGGAAATGAGACTGAGTGTAACTGAGTACAATTAACATATAAACTGAGCACACTTAACATATAAACTGAGCATTTTTAGGTGATTCAAGATGAATTGAAGATGTTGAAATAGATCATCATATTTTAGAAAAATACATATGTGCATAAATATAGTGTGTACATATATATGCATACATCTATATATGTATATATTATAAATATATATACAGAGAGAGAGAGAAAGAGAGAGAGAGAGAGGCTTAACATACAAAATAGATTTAGCTTCCAACCATTCATCTTTAGCAATTTCTACATGCTTGAAGTTTTGATTATTTAAGTTTTTTTACTTTTTATAGATAACATGAACCTAATCTCGTAATATCCTAAATGTGGATTACAATTTATAGTTTTAATGCACTTTTATGCATATTATCACATTTGATCATTACAACATTTCCATAAGGTATTAGTATGTTACTGTTGAAGATAAGGAATCTAAGAACCAGGAATTTCTAGGATTATATATCATTGACACAAAGGGAATATTTACTGGGTTTATCTGGAGTATAAGAACAACTGAAACATATACCTGTTTCAGCACAAATAGTCATTAAGATATTGACATCATTTTTTAAGACCACAGTAAATGTTCCCCTGGTTGCTCAAGCCTTTTGAACCTAGGAGAAGATGAATGACTGCCAAGGCAGAAGTGCATTGGCTCTGGCCCTTACTGTGTTCTCCTGTGACTCCCCCAAACAACTTGCCCTGAATCCAGTCCAGGTGGGTAGTGAACCAAAATCATTAGCTGTTGTTTCAAAAACAATGTGGAATAAATCAGGGGTCTCAGTTCAGTTCCTAAAAACAAGACTCCATTTCAACATTCCTACCTCTGCTAGGCAGTCTTCCTGGTCAAAGATTAATTGGTACATGAGAAGAGTGTTTCTTGCTCTCCCTGGAGTCAGATAAATGAATGCTGAAGAGGATGCTGGGTCTGTGTTGTAGATAGGGGCAGCACAGAGACAGGAACAAAGGTTTTCAATGAGGATGCTAAGCTTTAGTTATACCCGTTGCACCACTGTGCCATCCAGCTGACTCTGCTTCTCTTCATGAGCAGTGAGGGAGAGAAGCAGGGGATTTGGAGTCAGGTGCACCTGGGTTCCAATTCTTGCTGGTCCACTTACCATCACTGGGAATTAGGGCATGTTACCTCCCAGAGCTTCAGCATGGAGAATTGTTGAGTATGAAGTGTGCACTAGTTTCCTACTGCTGTATAACAAATTACCACCAGCTTAGCAGTTTAAAGCAACACCCATTTATTATCGCAAGTTTCAGTTGGTCAGAAGCCCAGGCACAGCATGGCTGATCTCTGCTCAGCATACCACAAACAAGGTATTGGCCCGGGCTGTGATTCTCATCTGATGCTCAAGACCTTCTTTCAGGCTCACAGGGTGTGGGCAGAATTCATTTCCTTCGAGTTGGAGCTAAGTTCCTAGATTTCCTGCTAGCTTTTGGCAAGGAGCTGCCCTCATCTCCTAGAGGTTTCCAGCAGTTCCTTGCCATGGAATCCCCAGGGACAGTCCACAAGATGCACGTTTGCATTTTTCCAGGTGAGCTGACGAACATCTCTCCGACTTTCTTTTCTGCTAACAGATACAACGTCTGCTTTTAAATGGCTCTTGTGTTTAGGTCAGGCCCACCTGTATGCTATCCCAATGTTAAGGTCAGCTGCACCATATAACATAACTTAAGCATGGGAGTAAAATCTATGATAGTCACAAACCCAGGATAATGCAGAGCATGCACATCACCAGCAGGAATCTTGGGGACACTTCAGACTTCAACCTGTCACCCAGGGGTAACAAGTTGAAAATAATCTATCTCCAGGCAAATAGTTGGCATACAATAAATGGTAATTCTGTAAAATATGGTTAAGACTTCATAGATTTTTTAAAGGTATGACAATTAAGATTTAAAAATCTTAATAGATTTTTAAAGGTATGACAATTCTGGTTAACTATTTTCTGCATCTGTCTCCCATTAAGAGAAAAATTCTATGTAAATTACACTAATTTTACTAATCATAGCGTCTAGCCCACCACTGAGCACATAGAGTGCCTAGTAAAGGCTTGTTTAAATGATATGGGCTATGGAAAGGTAAAGTCATACTTTCATACTAAATAATCGTGTTGACATTTTGAAGACTGTAGGCTGTGAGTCAAGACTCTCTAAGGGCGCTTATATTCACACGCATAGCTTTAACCAATGATCATTTATTAGCAATTCATAAACCTTTATTTACAGATCAAATGACTGTCAACACTCAAACCTATATTGACAGCTGCATATTGGCCATTGCTGCTCACATGTTACCTAAACATCTCAAACTCAACATGTTGCAAATAGAACTGCATCCCACAAACAATTTCCTTCTTTTATATCTTCTATCTCCATGAATATGTTAAAATTTCTCCAATGTCCAAGGCCATAAACTGGATAATTATTCATTTTTGACTCTCATCCTTCTTCCTTTTTTTATCCAATTGGCTAAATCCTGCCAGTTGTGTCTTCTGAATGCCTCTTTAACTTATTCTGGCTTCTTCGTTTATGTTATCCTTGGTGTTCATCATTCCCTATCTGGCAATTGCAGTGGTATAATCAGCTTTTTGTTCTCAGGTTCTGTAATTCATTCTGCAGTCTATTGTTCAACTTATTTTTCAGAAATATAAATCTGATCCTGTTTCTTGCCAGTTTTCAATGAAACTCAACCAATTTTAAGAAGAAAAAAACAAAAAAACAAAAAACTGGCTGTCCAGCTTCTACTTTTGCTACCTGGCCATACATAAACCTCCATATAACATGAACAGTTACTTTTAAAAAATATTTTTGAAGCATAATTTACACACAATAAAACACAGATACTATGTGTGTGTTGATGTGTTTTGATAAATGAATATATTTGTGAAAGAAACCATTATCTAATTAAAATATAACACATCAGTCATCTTTTTTGTAAAATATAAACCTTCTCATGTTTCTTGTTGTTACTCTCAAAAGCATTTCATCAAAGAATTAAATTATATTCCCATTCTTGAAACTGCATTTGCAAAATTATGACTGAGACAGCGTAAGATCTAACTTACCCAATTCCATCTTGTTTTTAACCTCCAAGCTGTCCTTGTTCATTCCTGGCCACAGGCTGAACTAACTTTGGGAGAAACTTAGTTTGTAGTTTAAACAAAGATGGTAATAGCCTTTTGCCATTGCAAACCTTCTTTTTGCCTGTGGACTATACTGCCTTTATAGGAATAACGTTAGCCACAAGAATAGAAATTATGGTTTAGGAGTCAGGCAGCTGGAGGCTACAAGATTCTGACCCTCCCTAAACTGCTTCTAAGATCAGTGCTTGAGATATTTGGCAGACCCTGCACTTGATGGATCAGCTGGCACCCCCCCAGATCGATAAACTGTCTCATGTGATCTTGTGGCCCCCACCCAGGAACTGACTCAGTGTAAGAAGACAGCTTTGACTCCCTGTATTCCTGCACAGCCAGATCTGCATGAATTACTCTTTCTCTGTTGCAATTCCCCTGTCTTGATGAATTGGCTCTATCTAGGCAGTGGGCAAGGTGAAACCCTTGGGTGGTTACATTCTCATTTATGTAATTACATAGGTAGGACCCTGCCCACCTCTCTGACCTTTTCTCCTACAAATCTACCCCTCATTCATACATCCCATGCCTATCTATGGTCTTTTCTAGTTGTCTCAAGTTCATCTCTGCCTTTGCCTAGAACGCTTTCATGGCTTTCTGCCTTGCTTCTGTCAACCTTAAATAATGAGATTCAGAAAATATTATTAAGTATAGAGTGTATTTCAGTGAAAAGCTTGAGGATAGCCACCCAGGAAACACTGACTCCAAATAAATGGGGTCAGTGCTCCAAAGTAGGGAGGTTAAGATTTTATTTACAAAGGGGAGAGACAGAGAAGTTTCAGCAGAGTTACATTTTTCATATAAGACAAATGCATACATTATAGCAATTTGATTGGTTACAGATTGCTGCATTCCAAGGAAAGTTATTTTATTACTCTATCAGGAGGGATAATGATCTGAGTGGGTCTTATCTCTGTTGCTGTTTGGTCCTCCTAATAACTTATAAGAGGAAAATAACAAGGCAGAATGAAGGAGCTACAGCTACATGCCTCGTCACTCAAGCCATATAGCCAGATTCCTTTCAAGGCCCAGAATAACTTAAAATTTCAACAGTTTTAAGTTTGAATTATTTTATTTCATATTTCCTTCAGGTTTGTTCAAATGTCCTTTCTTACAGCCCAATAGATCCTTGTTTAAATGATGTGTCCTATGGGGAGCTTCTTGATGATTCTATTTTAAATTGCACTCATAACAGGGCCCAAGCCCTTACTTGTATCACCAGCTGACAGAATTTCTAAATTATTTATTTATTTATTTAGACACAGAGCCTCACTCTGTCTCTCAGGCGTGTGATCATACAGCCTCGACCTCCCACAATCTAGCAATTGTCCCACCTGAGCCTCCCTAGGAGCTGGGACCACAGCCCACCACCACACCGAGATAATATTTTATTTTCTTAGTGATGGGATCTCCCTGTATTGCCCAACCTGGTCTCAAACTCCTGGGCTCAAACAGTCCTCCTACCTTAGCCTCCCAAAGTGCTGGGATTACAGATGTGAGGCACCAGGCCCAGCCTACCTTTGTTTATATGTTTGCTAGAATGTAAAAGGACTTGGGATGGCTTGTTTACTGCCATTTTCTCAACGCTCCGAATGGTATCTAAGAGTAGTTCTCAGTAAATATTTGTTGAATGGAGTGGCTGAAATCTACACTCTGTAGCATGGCATAAAAAGTCCTTCATGATATGAACCTTGCCTTGTATCTTACCTATATTTTCTGCTTCCCATAATCCCTAAACTTCACTCAGTTTCAACTACTTAGAGTTCCTTAAAGACACTAGGTTTTCCTTTACCTCTGGCCACATATTCTTACCGTTCCTGGAATTTCCTTGCTTCCTTTGTTTGCCTTTCAAATACTTGCTCCTTCTCGGCTGAAGTTTCTTTCTCTGTGTAACTCCTTGACTCTTTCAACAGACTTCAATATCCCTGCTCTATATACCTCCTCCCCATATTCTTCTTAGGATAGACCCTAGAATGTCCAGGAAACATTCATTTTTCAGCACTGTGTTTTTCCACCAGTGTCTGAGCTCTTTGAAGATTTAATGATGTCTCTCATCTTTGTATCGCTGATACTTAGCCAGTTTAATGAATAATTTGAACTCAATAAATTATTGAGTGTTCAAAGAAAATAATAGAAGACAAAAGAAAGAGAAGGAAAAGGTAGGAAGAAAGGAGAAAAAAGAAAATAGCTAGGAAAAAAATAAAATAAGTATTTAGATAAATATTGAGATTTAAATTTAGTCCCTCAAAAGTAAAAAGGCCAAGGTCTCAGAAAAATAATCTAGTTAATTCATGGCTACCTTCAATTGTTAAATCTAGGGCTTATTTAGATTAAAATTTTTTCAATTCTTGCTCTCTGTCTCTGTATGTGAGAGAGAGAAACAGCAAGAAAGAGCAGGGATACTGTTTCTGAAGGGAAAAAGAAGATCGTATATGTTAAAAGTAAAATTTCAGCCAAATTAAATTTAAGGAGTTTAATTGAGCAATGAATGATTTGCAAATTGGGCAGCACCCAGAATCACAGCAGATTCAGACAGACTCCAGGGATGCCTCGTGGTCAGAACAAATTTATAGCCAAAAAAATAAAGTGATGTAAAGAAATAGGAAGTGAGTTACAGAAACAACTGGATTGCTTATAGCTCGGTGTTTTCTTTATTTGAATACAGTTTGAACACTCAGCACTGTATGACTGGTTGAAGTGTGGCTGCTAGGATTGGCCAGGACTCAGCTATTGTTACAGGTGCATATCCCTAAGATAGGTTTTCAGTCTTGGTAAGCTATTAAGTTAGGTTGCAGTTAGGACTCAAATACAGAATTACAGAGTCCTTCTCAGGCCATATTTAGTTTGCTTTAACATATAGACAAAAAATATATTCCTAAATAGTAGTTTGAGTATAAACTAATAACAGGTTTAAGTACAAATAGTAATACACACACACACTTGTACATATCCATATGATGTTTGTTAAACATATAATGCATTTCCTAATATTTTATTTTAATGATGGGAAACCCATTTACCACATGGTCAGATATGAAGATAACGTTTTTGTGTGACACCTAGTAAAATCCCCCAGTTTTCCCTTATTTCAGCTTCATTCCTTCTTTAACCAATTTTTTCTTTTGAAGTTTCACAGACCAAGAATAATAGAGAGGAAACTTATGAGATTGTTATGGTAATTGTGTTATTTCTACTTTATATTTTATAAAGCTTTGACATCTTGGGGGCCTCTCTAGCCAGGGAGAGAGTGTCCCAACAAAGGTTTTCTAATTTCTAGATACAGCAAATGCGACCCCCTCACCCTAGCCCACCCACCCTGTGAACATACCTTTCATTTGTAAACCAAGAAGCCAAAGCTCCTATCTCCCACCTCCTCCTTTATGATACCAAGCCAATATTTCCCCTGCCCTAAAGTACCCCTGCGTCAGGTACGAAACAACTAGAGATCACCCCTGTAGCCCAGAGCCTGCTGAAATTATTCCAACTGTCTAACCCTCAACTTGATCAAACTTGCCCACTTTGTCTCACCCATTTCTTCCCAAGGAAGCCACAGTGAAGGCTCTGAGCCGTGCCTTTCCCTTCTTCCTTCCTTCTGCTTCCTGAATGAACTGGCTACTTCCCTGTGTGGCCCTGTTTTCCCTACTCTTGGGAACTGTGGGTAATAAAACTTTGTGTGTCATCATTCAGTCACTTCTATGAAGAAAATCTGGGTATAATCAAGAAATGGTTTTGTATAGGTAAAACAAAACTAGTAATGAATCTTTGAATATGATTAATTTTAATTATCAGTACTCTGCCTGCCCCTTTCCCGCAAGACTTTCATGTAATAGTAATCAAACCAGTAAAATCAAGAATTGCCTCTAATATTAATCGCACTAGAATGCAGGGAGCTATGAGGGAAAGAAATGAAAGAATTCCCTGGGAAACACTGCAATACGTGTTCACATCATTCTCTGGAACAATACTTCGGACAAAAATCCATTTAACTTGTTCTCAGCCATCATAGTTGTTTTCCTGAATCATAAAATTCCCATTATGAAATAAGCCCTGACATTAACTTGATTAGTATAATCATAAATCTCAGCAGCCACATGCATGCTTTAAACTGCGTTTTTCAGGCCACAATTATAGATTCTATTATTTTCCCTACCTATAGCAGTAATTAGATATTATTTCAATGCACAGCCAATGTTTATCAGTATTTTTTAAAGCCATGTAAAAGGCTCATTGGTGTAAAACCACTGACACAAAGTTGTGAGAGTTCAGTGGCAATATATTAATTTTTTTGATTAATTATAAACTCAATTGAAAACAAACCAAACTTATCCATGGCCTTTGTTATGAAGATATATACTCCCATTTACACATAGCTTTCTTTGAATGTTTACATATATGGGCGTATCTATTGTTGGGGCTCAGAAACTGATATCTCAAAATATGGTTCTTTGAACTGAAGAAATCTCGATATCTCTTTGACCTTTTTCACCACTCCTGTCTCCCAATCATCTGTCTCTCGCAATGCACCAGATGCAGTTGTTCTCCGAGGTTCCTTTATCTGTCTAAAGATCAGACCTTCCAAAGAAGACAACAATTACCTGTGGGCCCCTTTCTTGTGTGTTCATTAATTGAATTCATACTGTTACAGGAAAGGAGTCTCGATCCAGACCCCAAGAGAGGGTTCTTGGATCTCGCACAAGAAAGAAGTCAGGGTGAGTCCTTAGAGTGAAGGCAAGTTTATTAAGAAATTAAAGGAAAAAGAATGGCTACTCTATAGATACAGCAGACCCAAGGGCTCATGGTTGTCCATTTTTATGGTTATTTCTTGTTGACATGCTAAACAGGGGATGGGTTGTTGATGCCTCCCCTTTAGACCACATAGGGTAGCTTCCTGACTTTGCCATGGTATTTGCAAAGCATCAGGCACTGGTCAGGGGAGTGTAGTAGTGAGGACAACCAGAGGTCACACTTGCAGCCATCGTGATTTTGGTGGGTTTTAGCCAGCTTCTTTACTGTAAACTGTTTTATCAGCAACACCTTTATGACCTGTATCTTATGCTGACCTCCTATCTCATCCTGTGACTTCGAATGCCTTAACCGTCTGAGAATGTAGCCAAGTAGGTTTCAGCCTCATTTTACTCAGCTCCTATTCAACGTGCAGTTGCTCTGGTTCAAATGCCTCTGACAATATTGCAGGAAGGAAGACCTAGGTCTGTCACACCTAGGCAGACTTTTGTCACAAACCATTGTCTGCTCTTTGAATCCAACAGACTTTGGCCCAGGCCATTGTACGTTCCTTAAGCCTGTTGAATTCCCCTAAAAATTATTTGCTACCTCCTAAAGTCATCCAGACTTCCCATTTCCCTTTCCCTGAAAAATAGGATACATAATCATCTATACCCATTCCGTGGTGGCATAATTGCTCTCCCCCATGCACACTAACAAATTTGTGTGCCATTTCTCCTATTAACCTGCATTTTGTGAGTTGCTTTTTTAGCCAAAGTTGCTTCAGTGGTGAAGGGGAAGTTTTCCCTTGGCCCCTACACTACATGTAGATAAATAGTTACATTATTTAGATAAGACATTAAAGAGAGCTTTCTATTCTAAAGTAAACGCTTTGTAATAAAGATTTTTCTTTGAATCATATTTATATAAATCTCATAAAGTAAGAAAAGGAAATGTTCACCTATAGTTTGCTGTTTAATGGATTGCTGAAATGAGGTGCTCTGTGGACATTAGTTCAGGCATGGAGGCTTGGAATTCAGTTCTTTGTAACTGGCTTGATCTCATTCCTGAGGATGGTGGAGCTTCTTACCAATGACCATGCACAGATGATGTCAGCACTCAGAATCTCCATTCACAATGAAACCCATCTGCAGGGAACCACTTTTGCCCCTGAGTTTGGATTTCAGCTTTGCTTGCATTTAATCATGAGTGAACTTGAGTCTATTACTTGGCCTCTATAATTCTTAGTTCCGGATTTGAAAAAGGAGAGGTCAAAATGAAAAATCACAGGTCTTTTTAAAACTGAGGGCTAACCTGATTAGGCCCACCAATGTTAACTTGTCTCAGTTAATTTTAGTCACTTGATTTTAGTTGATTTTAAAATTAATAGACCTAAAGTCATGAAGCTAAGCAATATATAACTAACCTTTCACTGGCTTCCTTATAGGTAAATCTCTGGTGTATAGGTCACCACAGTAACAGCTGCTTAAGTTGTTCTGTGGCAACTTAGAGTCCATTTCTGTCCAGCTCAAGCCAGCTGAGACCTTTTGACAGATCTGCATGAATCTCTGACAGATGACCTTTTGATGTCAAAGGGCAAAAATCTCCACCCTTAGTTCATGCAAATGACGCCACTTTGTGAATATGCATCCTATGGAGAGCCATGAAGCTTAACTGTGCTTGTGCAGATCACCAACTGACTCATTTTTCCTTACCCCAATTACCTTTCCCTATGCCTCGGGCCACCTTCCTTCTCTATCCCATAAATATCCCTGAAACCCCATATTCAGGGAGGTTAATTTGAGATCTGTTCTCCTATCTCCTTGCTTGGCTGCCTCGTAAATAGCCCTTTCTCTGTACAAAACATGTCTTCTCAGTGACTGGTACACTACACAACAGACAGAACAAGCCTGGCTCAGTAAATTTTCAATTGCTAATCTGACAAAGATATAGACATTAAGTAATTGCATAATGTAAACATCTAGATTACACAGATACATAAGGTAGCAAAAATAACTGGCTGGGCTAGGTGTCTCATGCCTGTATTCTCAACATTTTGGGAGGCTGAGCTAGGTGGATCATTTGAAGTCAGGGGTTTGAGACCAGCCTCACCAACATGGTGAAACTCTGTCTCTACTAAAAATACAAAAAAAAAAAAAATAGCTAGGTGTGGTGGTGCATGCCTGTAGTCCCAACTAGTCAGGAGGTTGAGGCAGGAAAATCACTTGAACCCAGGAGGCAGAGGTTGCAGTGAGCTGAGATCATGCCACTACAGCCTGGGTGACAGAGTGAGACTCTGTCTCAAAAAAAAAAAGATTTTGCTGTGTCACCAGACACATTCAATCACTAATTCATTCATTCTTCATGAGTCAACACACACTTGTGAAGTATGTATTAGACTAATGATGAGAGATAAACAAATTGGGCTCTTTGCTTTCATAATGACCTCTCTACCTCCCCATCAGAAGTCTATAAGAGAAACGCCATTTTAATCTGTGCTATGGCCAGATTATTTGCTCTAACTTCTGGCTCATCAGATAACACAAATAAAGAAAATTTTGAGCAGTCAGTTATCTTGCTGGGATTAGGAAAGTTGTTTATTTATTAATGGAAATTAAAAATAAATTTTCAGTTCTTGTTCAACTTAATTACCTTAAAAAGTACAGCCATAGCAATCTTTGCTGCTCTGCAGCCTTCACTGGTGATACCTGGATGAACAGGGTCTGGAGCGGACCTCCAGCAAACTGCAGCAGACCTGCAGAAGAGGGTCCTGACTGTTAAAAGAAAAACTAACAAACAGCAACAACAACAACAAAAGACCCCCCTCCCAACAAACACCCCATCCAAAGCTCATCAGCTTCAAAGATTAAAGGTAGATAAATCCACAAAAATGAGGAAAAAATAGTGCAAAAACACTGAAAATTCCAAAAGCCAGATGCCTCTTCTCCTCCAAATGATTGCAATACCTCTCCAGCAAGGGCACAAATCTGGACAGTAGATGAGATTGACGAATTGACAGAAGTAGGCTTCAGAAGGTGGATAATAAAAAACTCCTCTGATCTAAAGGAGCACATTCTAACCCAATTCAAGGAAGCTAAGAACCTTGATAAAAGGTTACAGGAACTGCTAACTAGAATAACTAGTTTAGAGAGGAATATAAATGATCTGATGAAGCCGAAAAATACAGCACGAGAACTTTGTGAAGCATACCCAAGCATCAATAGCTGAATCAATCAAGTGGAAGAAAGGATATCAGAGATTGAAGACCTACTTGCTGAAATAAGGCATGCAGACAAGATGAGAGAAAAAAGAATGGAAAAGAATTAATGAAGCCTACAAGATATATAGGATTATGTGAAAAGGGCAAATCTACGATTGACTGTTGTACCTCAAAGTGACAGGGAGAATGGAACCAAGCTGGAAAACACACTTTAGGATATGATCCAGGAAAACTTCCCCAACCTAGCAAGACAAGCCAACATTCAAATTCAGAAAATACAGTGAACACCACTAAGATACTCCACAAGAAGATCAACCACAAGACACATAATCATCAGATTCTCCAAGGTCGAAATAAAAGAAAAAATGTTAAAGGTAGCCAGAGAGAAAGGTCAAGTCACCTACAAAGGGAAGTCCATCAGACTAACAGTGAATCTCTCAGGAGAATCCCCATAAGCTAGAAGAGAGTGGGGGCCAATATTCAACATTCTTAAAGAAAAAAAATTTTGACCCAGAATATCATATCCAGCCAAACTAAGCTTCATAAGAGAAGGAGAAATAAAATAATTTCCAAACAAGCAAATGCTAAGGGATTTAGTCACCACCAGGCCTAACTTGCAAGAGCTCCTGAAGGAAGCACTAAATATGGAAAGGAAAAACCAGTGCCAGCCACTGCAAAAACATACCAAAGTATAAAGACCATCAAGACCAGCCTGGCCAACATAGTGAAACCCTGTCTCTAGTAAAAATACAAAAATTATCTGGGCATGGAGGCAGGCGACTGCAATCCCACCTATTCCAGAGGCCAAGGCAGGAGAATTGCTTGATTCTGGGAGGCAGAGGTTGTAGTAAGCTGAGATCATGCCACTGCACTCAAGCCTGTGCAACAAGAGCAAAATCTATCTCAAAAGAAAAGACAGATGACACTATGAAGAAACTGCATCAACTAGTATGCAAAATAACCAGCTATCATCATGATAGTAGGATCAAATTCACATAAAACAATATTAATTTTAAATGTAAATGAGCCAAATGACCTAATTAAAAGATACAGACTGGCAAACTGGATAAACAGTCAAGGTCCATTGGTATGCTATATTCAGGAGACCAATCTCATATGCAAAGACACACATAATAAAGGGATAGAGATATATTTACCAAGCAAATGGAAAGAAAAAAAAGAAGAAAGAAGCAGAGGTGGCCATCCTAGTCTCTGACAAAACAGACTTTTAAGCGACAAAGATCAAAAAAGATAAAAAAGGGCGTTACATAATGATAAAGTGTTCAAAGCAACGAGAAGAGCTAACTATCCTAAATATACATGCATTCAATATAGGAGCACCTAGATTCATAAAACAAGTTCTTAGAGACCTGCAAAAGAGATTTAGAATCCCACACAATAATAGTGAGAGATTTTAACACCCCACTGTCAATATTAGACAGATTGACAAGGCAGAAAATTAACAAGGATATTCAGGACTTGAACTCGACTCTGGATCAAGTGGACCTAACAGACATCTGCAGAACTCTCTACAGAACTCTCCACCTCAGATAAGCAGAATATACATTTTTCTGAGTACCAGATGGCACTTATTCTGAAATTGGCCACATAATTGGAAGGAAAACACTCCTCAGCAAATGCAAAAGAACGGAAATCATAACAAATAGTCTCTCAGACTGCAGCACATCAAATTAGAACTCTGAAATTAAGAAACTCACTCAGAACAGCACAACTGCATGGAAACTGAACTACCTTCTCCTGAATGACTCCTGGGTGAATACCAAAATTAAGGCAGAAATCAAGAATTTCTTTGAAACAAATGAGAACAAAGAAACAATGCACCAGAATCTCTGAGACATACCTAAAGCAGTGTTAAGAGGGAAATTTATAGCACTAATTGCCCACATCAGAAAGCTGAAAGATCTAAAATCGACACCCTAACATCATAATTAAAAGAATTAGAGAAACAAGAGAAAACAAATTCAAAAGCTAGTGGAAAACAAGAAATAACTAAGATCAGAGAAGAACTGAAGGAGATAGAGACATGAAAAGCTCTTCAAAAATTAATGAATCCAAGAGCTGGTTTTTTGAAAAAAAAAATAAAATAAAAATGCCACTAGATAGGCTAATAAAGAAGAAAAGAGAGAATAATCAATTAGATACAATAGAAAATGATAAAGGGTTTATCACCGCTAATCCCATAGAAATGCAAACTATCATCACCTCAGGTGATCTGCTCACCTCGCCTCCCAAAGTGCTCGGATTACAGGCATGAGCCACCATGCCTGGCCTGTGCTAGTTTTCAAAGGTGCT
The DNA here is from genome assembly GCA_963573385.1 of Cacajao melanocephalus. NCBI lineage: Eukaryota > Metazoa > Chordata > Mammalia > Primates > Pitheciidae > Cacajao > Cacajao melanocephalus. The sequence continues at coordinate 61,961 of CAUYLG010028077.1, forward strand.
TCCAGCATTTGCCCATTCAGTATGATATTGGCTATGGGTTTCTCATAAATAGCTATCATTATTTTGAGATATGTTTCATCAATACTTAGTTTATTGATAATTTTTAACATGAAGAGATGTTGAATTTTATCAAAGACCTTTTCAGCATCTAGTGAGATAATCATGTGGCTTTTGTCATTGGTTCTGTTTAATGTGATGGATTACATTTATTGATTTGCATATGTTGAATCAGCCTTGCATCGCAGAGATGAAGCAGACTTGATTGTGGTGGATTAGCTTTTTGATGTGCTGCTGGCTTCAATTTGCCAATATTTTATTGAGAATTTTTACTTTGATGTTCATCAGAGATATTGGCTTGAAGTTATCTTTTTTCTGTTGTGTCTCTGCCTGGTTTTGGTGTCAGGATCATGCTGGCCTCATAAAATATGTTAGGGAGAAGTCCCTCCTTTTCAATCGTTTGGAATAGTTTCAGAAAGAATGGTACCAGCTCTGTTTTGTGCCCCTTGTAAAAATCAGCTGTAAGTCTGCCTGGTCCTGGACTTTTTTGGTTGGTAGGCTATTAATTATTGCCTCATTTTCAGAACTTGTTCTTGGTCTATTCAGGGATTCACCTTGTTCTTCCTGGTTTAGTCTTGTGAGCCAAGGTTGCACTATTGCATTCCAGCCTGGGCAACAAGAGCAAAACTCTGTCTCGAAAAACAAACAAACAAACAAAACCAGAAAACCAACACAAGTATGCCTTCTCTCACCAATCCTATTGAACATAGTATTGGAAGTTCTGACCAGGGCAGTCAGGCAAGAGAAACATTCAATTAGGAAGAGAGGATGTCAAATTGTCTGTTTGCAGATGATATGATTCTATGTTTAGAAAACCGCATTGTCTTAGCCCAAAAACTTCTTAAGCTGATAAGCAACTTCAGCAAAGTCTCAGGATACAAAGTCAATGTGCAAAACTCACAAGGATTTCTATACACCAACAATGGACAAGCAGAGAACCAAATTATGAATGAACTCCCATTTAAAATTGCCACAAAGAGAATGAAATACCTGGGAATACAGCTTACATGGTCATAATGGAAATAACACCACACATCTATAGCCATTTTATCTTTAACAAACCTGACAAAAACAAGCAATGGGGAAAGGATTCCCTATTTAATAAATAGTGCTGGGAAAACTGGCTAGCTATACGCAGAAAACTGAAACCAGACCCCTTCCTTACACCTTTTACAAAAATTAACTCAAGGTAGATTAAATACCTAAATGTAAAACCCCAAACCATAAAAACCCTAGAAGAAAACCTAGGCAATACCTTTCAAGGCGTGAGCATGAAAGCAGAGACCTCATGACGGAAACACCAAAAGCAATAGCTTTTATCTCAATAGATGCAGAAAAGATCTTCGATAAAATTCAACATCGCTTCGTGTTAAAAAGCCAAAATTGACAAATGGGATCTGATTAAACTAAAGAGCTTCTGCACAGCAAAAGCAACTTGCATCAGAGTGAACAGACAACCTACAGAATGGGAAAAAATTTTTGCAATCTAACCATAGGACAAAGTTTTAATATTCAGAATTTACAAGAAACTTGAACAAGTTTACAAGGAAAAAAAGACAACCCCATCAATAAGTGGGCAAAGGATATGAAAAGATACTTCTCAAAGGAAAATATTTATGTGGCCAACAAACATTTGAAAAAATGCTCTTCGTCACTAATCATTAGAGAAATGCAAATTAAAACCACAATGAGATACCATCTCATGCCAGTCAAAATGGCAATTATTAAAAACTCAGGAAACTATAGATGCTGGCAAGGCTGTAGAGAAATAGGAACACTTTTACTCTGTTGGTGGGAATTTAAATTAGCTCTACCATTGTGGAAGACAGTGTGGCAATTCCCCAGGGATCTAGAACCAGAAATACCATTTGACACAGTAATGCCATTGCTGGGTATATACCCAAAGGATTAGAAATCATTCCACTCTAAAGACTCATGCACATGTATGTTTGTTGCAGCACTATTTATAATAGCAAAGACTTGGAACCAGCCCAAAAGCCCATGAATGATACACTGGATAAAGAAAATGTGGTACAAATACATCATGGAATACTATGCAGCCATAAAAAAAGAATGAGATTGTGTCCTTTGCAGGGACATGGATGAAGCTGGAAACCATCATCCTCAGCAAACTAACACAGGAACAGAAAACCAAACACCACATTTTCTCACTCATAAGTGGGGGTTGAACAATGAGAACACATGGACATAGGGAGGGAAACAACATACACCAGGGCCTGTCAGGGGATGTAAAGAGAAAAGGGGAGTGAGAATATTAGGACAAATATTTAATGCATGCAGGTCCTAAAACCTAGATGACAGGTTGATAGGTGAAGCAAACCACCATGACACACGTAATCTATGTAATAAACCTGCACGTTCTACACATGTATCCTGGAACTTAAAGTAACTAAAAAAAAAAAAATTGTACTTTATACATCTATATTCCAGGTAAACTGCTTTCTTTCCCTTTCCCTTATTTTGAAAACTATCTCAGTCTGTTAATATAACAGTGAAATAAATAGAAATATCTTTCAGAATCAAGAAAAAGGGAAAGTACAGCCATGAGAAAGTATAATGATTATGTTTAAAAATTTGTTTTTATGTAGAATTGTTCTTATAGTAAAGATGACTAAACAAATGAAGGGATTCCAAGTTAAATGATCAAACGTTTTCAGGAAATTTCAAAAACTGATTGGATGGTTAGTGGCTTGAAATGGGGTGAAAGCAGAGCTGACTATCCCAGAGCCTATTAACACGAACCACATGATCATGTCTAAAATAATGTAATAATGATGTCAATAATAACATGTATCCAGGTGCACCACACTGCAGTGTCAGTTTACAGCCTGATGACTATTGTGGGAGTCAAGACCTTTGAGCCCCTGAAGTTTCACTGATTAACAGAAAAAAGGCATCCAAATGTATTTAACATCTGTAAATCCCTCATATGAAGCCCATTGATTAATAGAAAAAAGACATCAAATTTATTTAACATCTGTAAATCCCTCACATGAAGCCCATTGATTAATAGAAAAAAGGCATCCAAATTTATTTAATGTTTGTAGATGGGAGCCTTCAGATGAAGACCCAGCTTCCCAGCCAGTAAGGTAGAGAAGCTTACATACCATCTTGAGGTTACAGAGAGAAGGGGGGTTGGATCCTGATTAAATAGGTCATGGGAGGGGGAGAAGAGGAATTCTGTTGAGAGGCAATAAATGATTACTAAGAAGAAGGATTGGATCTGTGAACAAATTAACATGTTACTAGTTCTCTTTGGAATGTAAATGCTCCTTAGGGACAGTTACTATCTTGAAAAGGGATCTGTTCAGGTGTGGTTATACTTTTGCTAATGGATAATGACACAACATGGAGGGGAACAAGAACAAGCATTCTCCTTGGTGGGTCAGTCTTGTCTTTATGTAGTTAGAGAAAAATCTCCTCTAGTGCTTGTTGACCTCTAGGAATTTTTAATTTAAAACCCTCATTATACCATAGAACAATATTTGGGGTAAAATATGTTGATTTCTTTCACGATCTAATAAATGAATAGGGCTAGGAGGGAAGACTAAAAAAAGTCTTATTTGTGAACCACAAACACAGAACCTCAGAAATGCCATTCTCATCCTCCAAGAAGTGATATTCCTTAGTACTTCAGCAATATTCTGTCTCTCTCTCTCTTTTTTTAAATAATACAAGGTCTCACTACGTTGTCCAAGTTGGTCTTGAACTCCTGGGCTCAAGCAATCTTCCTTTCTCAGCTTCCCAAAATGCTGGAATTACAGGCATGAGCCACCATGCCTTGCCTGGTAATTCTCTTTAATGATTAAAAAGCCAAAGGCGAAATTGTAACTGCCCAATGAGTTCTTCATATTTGCTGCATGGACAAAACCAATCCACTGAGACCATGACATTGCAGTTAAGAAAGGGTTTGATTGACACGAGGTCAGCCACACCATTAGGAGATAGAATTATTACACAAATCAATCTCACTGAAGGCTCAGAGGTTAGAGTTATTTTCAAAGATAGTTTGGAGGGCCAGACACTAGGGGAATGGGTGCTGCTGATTGACTGGGGAAGCAATCATAGGGGTGTGGAAAATGGCCCTCATGTGTTGAGTCCATTTCTGAGTAGGGACCACAGAGGAGTTGCTGGTCTGAGTGGGGCCATTAAGTCATTAGAAATGTAAAAGCCTGAAAAGACATCTCAAAACACCAGGCTTAGGTTCTACAATAGTGATGTTATTTATAGGAGTAATTGGGGAAGTTGCAGATCTTGTGAGCTCTTGAATACTGGCTGGTAATCATTTAACTTCACCTACATCCTAGTAGAATCCAGGCCCCTTGAATCCTCCTGACCTGATGGCCTTTCATTAGTTTTACAAAGGTGATTTAGTTTGGGGAAGAGCCATTATTTAAATTATTAACTGAATTTCTCTCAAAGTTAGCTTGGCCCAGGCCCAGGAATGAGCAAAGACAGCCGGCCTGTGAGGCTGGAAGCAGGATGGAGTCAGCTATGGCAAATTTCTCTTACCGTCATAATTTTGCAAAGGCAGTTCAAAATAATATGACACCCTGCTGCTTGCGCACTCTTCTGGGACTTATTTTTCCATCACATTCCATGGCTTTTCACACACACACACACACACACACACACACACACAGACTACAATGTGCAAATCAGGCAGAGAGCAGCCCACTCTTTCTCATTAAGAGATGACAAAGACCTGCAGCAGAATGTCCAGTGGAGCAAAGTCTAAGCTAACAGACTGACTAAATATTCAATGTGCTCCAAAATCCTGATTATCAGGACAAGAGCTAGAATAGCTAATACACAAGCAGGCTCAATTAACCCTAATTAGTTCAGAGTCAGGCTACAAAAGACTTAAGTAGCCGTTATTAGGTGCTGCTCAGAAAAGGAGCATAAATAATGGTTGGTAGCAAGCTGTGTTTAAGAGTCTCCTAGCTGAGTGACATCAAATTTTAAAAAAAGGAAAATCAATGTTTCTCCATTGAGGATTAAATATAAAATAATAACATGGGCCTTGACTCAAATTTTATTTATTTGACGTAGATCGTTCATTTAATTTTATTTTTTCCGGACAACTTGGATGCCTCAGGAGAGGAATTCGAAATTTCACTTCTAATGGTGTGATGGTTACAGTCTGCAACAAAGAGAAGGACACCTACTGTTGGGATGGTGAGTGGCCAGCAAAGATCAGAGGAATAAACGAAAGGTTTTCCTTAAGCATTTCAAGAGTTAGCCTCTGGAGGGTCTCATACGGTGAAAGGCCAGGGAAGAAAGATGATAAAGAAAGAGAGCAGAGACACTGAGTTATGATGAACACAAAGATAAACTAGTGACCACTGTCACCTCTGAATGGTCCAAGCCTGAATCCTGGCTGTACGGCAAATTGGCTTCCATTAGTTTAGCGCAAGTTCTTCCTCCTCTCTGGCTCCATTTATTCATTAATATTCTTTCTCACAGGAGCCAAAATTTAATGACTCCCTTCTGATTTCACAGTAAATTCACTTGCATCAAAAACGCACAATGACCAGATTAAGATTAAAAAAACAAAGGTAAAATCGACAGAATAGATGGCTCTCTACCAAGTTTCTCTCTCTCTCTCTCTCCCTCTCTCTTTCTCTCTCTCTCTCTGAGGCTTTCTCAGAGAGGTAGAATATTATAACATTTCTCTTAAGTTTTGTAATATACTGCACAAAACATGGGATTGACATGAGTGAGACATGGAATTTATTTTAGAACGCTACAGGGTTCTTATATTTTAATGTATCTTTATTTAACATGACTATAAATGTTATTGCTCATAAAACTGTTCAGCCTTGTCATAAATTATTTCATAGAGGAATAATGTTTGTAGATGTAAACACAGAAAGCTGTCTTTAAAGAGTCTACTTAAATCAACCATTAATTTCATATAATAACCACCTTCCTCTTTAAAAAAAAAAAAGTGCCAAGGGACAATTTAGGAATAATGAAGGTGTATTAGTTTTGTATTGCTGTGTGATAAATTACCACAAATTCAGCAGATTAAAACAACACTCATTTATTACATCACAATTCTATAGGTTAGAAGAGCAGGTTGATTTGACTGGGCTGTCAGAAAATCAAGATCAAGAGGTTAGTCAGGTTGGGTTCTTACCTGGAGGTTATGGGGAAGAATCCTTTTCCAAGATTATCCAGGCTGTTTTCAGACTTTAGTTACTTGTGGATGTAGGCCTGAGGCCTTCATCTCCTTGCTGACTGCTAAAGCAAAGGCTGGCTTCCTCTCCCAGAGGCTGTTCATATTCCTTCTTGCATGGCCCCACCAACTTCAAAACATCTATTGCACACCATGTCCTTATTCTTTCAATGTCTCTGACTTCTCCTTATGCTTCCAAATGGACAAAACTCAACTGCTTTTAAAAGTCTTATGTAATCAGCTTGGGGTCACTTGGATACCCCTTTTGATTACTCAAGTTTATTTAATTAGTAACCTTAATTACCTCTCACAAAAATCCCTTTTGCTATGTGACCTAACATAATCACAGGCATGATATCTCACCATATTCATTGTCTTAGGGATGAGAGCTCGATTTTTCCTGTATCCACACCTAGGCTCCTGCTGAGGGCAGAGGGTGGCAGTGGTCACCAGGCTACAGAAGGAGAGAGAAGCGATTAGTGTACCCCACTGCCAAGGGGTAGGAGAGAAGGTGGCTGAGAATATATCCTGAGGACTCAGGGAGACATGGGGAGGTGGGCTGCACATAAATCAAGACTTCAAGCTTCCAGCACATGTTCTATTGTCCCATTGGACTTTACTTAAAAACACAAATACAGAGATACAACTACTAAGAATTTCAAGATGGCAACTGCAGAATATTAAAATCTGGTAGGGATCTCCTTTCTCTCTGTAGAGCTCTGTGAGACTTCACTGATCAAATACCCATGAAGCTGACCCTGGAAATAAGCACTGTATAAGTGTTTGCTGATGTGTTTTTAGTAGTAGTAGCAATATTTTATAGATCGCAGACAATGAATAGGCAAAACATTTAGTTGATTCAAAATATCTGTGCTATTCTTATTTTGTATAAGCTGACCTAAAAATCAGGCCTGATACAGAGGCCTCTAACATTCCAGATGCTTTTCCGAAAGACTGTGTATAAGAACTCTAAACCATTGACTTAAGAATAATGGTGGAAGATATATTGACATTCTGCATGATATAAACTCTCCTATTTAACTACTTTTTCTGTTGTTCTGAGTATTGTTCTAACTCTCTAGTTGGAAATCTGGCTCATTTTACCATCACTGAAATTAATTAAAAATAAATCAAACTTACATTCATTCTATCTTTTAGCTTACCATATGATTCAATTCAAATTCAATTTAATTACTGAATAAGTTATGAAAATTGCACACAATTTTTCCTTTTTTCCCCTTTCCTTGCTGTCAAATCTACTATAGACGGTACAGGCTTAATCCCAAGGAAACTAATAAAGTGAATTGTTCACACAATTACATATTATTTTCCTGTTATGCACAATTCTCTCTGGGCGCCCAATGCTTGGTGATTGACTGATCCGTGAAGCCAGAGTCCTGTCTGATTTTGAGCTTTGAGTATTCAACCATCTCTAAATTTTTGACAAGGCTGTTTAAGGAGTGGTATGACTGCATCATAAGACCACTAACAAACTGCAACATATGCTTTGTTCTGTGGAGGAAAAAATTACCATCATCTACAAAAGGAGAAGAAACAAACTACGCATATACACACATACACACACACACACTTCAAAATTCTTTGAGTGGCGAGCTGAGGCAAAGATAATATATATTGGATAGAGATGGATTTGGGCTCTTGGCTAATATAAAATGATGAATCAAAGAGCATCAGTGACAGCAGACTCTGGGCCTAATTATCTCCAGAGGGGGGCATTAGGATATTCGGACTCCAGCTGTCAAACAGCTGTAAACTTCTCCAGGCTATCATTTGAGTTTTCAGAGTGCAACAGGAGTCTCAAGTTTCACCAGGAGGCCAAGGTGTCAATACAGAGCCAAGCCAATCCTACTCTTCAGGTGCTAGGAGACTTGCTTCAATAAATCTGGTCCCTTTTTCAGTTGCATAGCTCTATTCCAAAACATGAACTACTCCTAATGATACCTTTGTGACTCCAAACACTGTAAGCCAGTTCTGATTTCAATACTTGTGAGATAGTTGATCAACACCATTTGATGTCGTTATGTTAATGTTGATAGAGCACTTTATGTGGAAAGCATTTTGCCAAAGAGGCAGTATCATGCAGTGGTTAACAATTAGACTTTTCCAGCTGTGGAGACTGAGACAAGTAACCAAATCCCTGTATGCAATAAGCTCCTCATGTGTATCATGGTGAGAATAAACATAAGGATTGAGTACAAATAGTTTACTTCTGAGATGATCCCACGAATCATTGGGAAGGGAGCAAGGGAGTGAAAAGAGAAAAGGTAACCAAGGAAGGATAGTCTAGGAAGTAGTTATTGTTGTGATACCTGGAGCAAAGACAGATTCTCCAAGTGTGGTTTGTGGTTGACCAGCCTCAGCATCACCTTGACAATAGTTAAAAATGCAGATTCTCAGGCCCCACTCCAGACCCACTGAATTAGAAGCCCTGCATGTGGGCCCAGCAAACTGGTCTAACAACCCTCCAGGTGATTTTGATGCACACTCAAATTTAAGAATTAATGAGCTAGGGAGCTCTGGGAGCTGTGCAGACTACCTTCCTCAGAGCTCTCTTCCCAGAGGGGAAAATGTTGCTGGGATATTTATATGCCAGCTCCCATCAGTAATTATGTAGGGCTGTTAAAGAGAAGGCATTGGAAAGAAATATTATTTCTCCAGAACCTTGGTCTGTGGTGCTCTTGAGCTGAATGGATTCTAAAATAGGCCTCTGGCAAGGAGGTATGGTTTCTGCAGCTGGAGTCCTAGGAGCATTACAATAGCCAGGCTCACAGGCGTATGATGGGAACATCAGTGGTGTCTTAAGGATTGAGATAATGCAGCAAAGGGCATACCATAGTGCCTGGCATAAAAACCCATTGTATATTAGAATCTAAAGGTAATATAAAGATCAACTAGCTGTGATGCCTGCCCTCAAAGAGTAGACAATTTGCAAAGACCGCTAGGACACAAAGACATGAGTAGGATCTAAGGCAGGTGCAATAAATGCCATGAGTGATAAAGGTGCAGAAGGGAGAGATCCTATCAGATTATAGGAGGAAGAAAGGCACTTTGAATCAGTGGCTGAGAAGGAGCAGAGGGCTTTTTGGCAGGCTCTGATGAAACAAAAGGGCTGATTGAACTGTGAAGAAGGACGCAGGTCACTGTGTTAGCTGCCTCATCATCAGTGGAACGCATGTGCCTGTGGAGTCTGAGATGCCACGTATCCATTAACAAAATACAAGGAACTTTTGTGGCTAACAAACTTGAAATGTAAGGATGCCAAAGGTTAGTGTTTCCCTGCCACATCACATCTCCACATGCCTCACCATTTTTTTTTCTCTGGGAAAGAATTAAGGCTCACTGGTTTTCAAAACACAAAACATGTTTCAAGTAGCCCCACCAATGTGATACTTTCCTGGGATTATATGCAAGTGAGAGACTGCTGACTTCATTTTTTTCAGTAACATTATTACCATTATGACACCACTTTTATAGTCTAAAGCATAGCTGTCAATATATCCTATGAAAATTTTGATCCTGTGAGTTAAAAAATATATAATTACTTCTGAAAAGGTAAGTGTAGTGAAGAAGTTGAGTAGCATGAATACAAATTTCTACATTTTTGAGGATTATGTTGCTGGAGCCCCAGATCTCACCGAAAAATACATTCCTCTATTCTGGTTATCCTACTTCCCAGACTGTCTTTGTCCACACCTCTTCAAGAAACCGCCCCTTAGGTTTCAATTCCTCCTCATGCATGCTACATTCCAATGCATCTCCAGTGCCTCCCTCTTCTTTCCCTTCTATCTGTGCAGTGAAAACAGACCATTACTAACCAAGTATTGGGGCTCTCCTACCTTTTTATGAAGAGAGCTTTTTTTTTTCTTAATTTTCCTTTTTCTGAATCTTTGAGAACATTAGTGAGAACAAAACTAAGGAAGAGGAAAGAGGGGCAGCAATTATGTGTTAAGCAATGGAATGAAAGAACCTTAAAGATTTGATGAGGACAAAGAAGAGAACTTCCTGCCAGCTCAGCTCTCCTCCACATTGTATTTTCCAGCACTGACACATGGAACATCACCTGCGGAAGTCTGGCCTGCGGACCCTGACTCAACGACGGATCAATGAATGCACTCTTACACCGTTACAGTGATGCAAGTGGGCTAGGCATGGCCATCGGCTGCTTTCAGGGGGTAAACTGCAACCAGTCAACCAAGATTCCCTGTTCATCCACGCTTTTATTCCGTAGACTTTACAATGGAGGTTCAAAGTTAACAAACTTGTGGATAATTAACACGGTTAAAAGAATGATTTTGGGCCGGGCGCGGTGGCTCACGCCTGTAATCTCAGCACTTTGGGAGGCCGAGGCGGGAGGAACATGAGGTCAAGAGACCGTAGACCATCCTGGCCAACATGGTGAAACCCCGTCTCTACTAAAAATACAAAAAAATTGGCTGGGCATGGTGGCGCGCGCCTGTAGTCCCAGCTAGTCGGGAGGCTGAGACAGGAGAATTGCTTGAACCCGGGAGGCAGAGGTTGTAGTGAGCCGAGATCGCGCCACTGCACTCCAGCCTGGTGCTTCGTGATGGAGGGAGACTCTGTCTCAAAAAAAAAAAAAAAAAAAAAAAAAGAATGGTTTTATGACTGATAAAAGCTTTAGGTTGTGGAGGTAGGGGGGCCAGAGTGAATACTATTAACAGGTAATTCCGCTTTGATCTTCCCTGGAGAAGGCCACCCAGCACAAAATTTGCATAAATAAACAGTGGAGACAAAGGGATAAGGGGTAAGCAAACTTAAACTTGGAAGACCTTTGATCCTGTCTATCTCTTTCCTATGCTAATTTTTTGTTTGTTTGTTTGTTTGCATTTTTTTCTTTAAAGACGGGGTTTCACCATGTTGGTCAGGCTCGTCTTGAACTCCCAACCTCAGGTGATCCGCCCGCCTTGGCCTCCAAAGTGCTTGGATTACAGGCGTGAGCCACCACATCCGGCCTGTGCCAATGTTAATGAGGCAGCTGCCTTCAGCATGCCTCAATAAAACCTTTTAGAAAAGGTTTATATATTTAGGGAATACTTAGAGAAAGTTACAGATTGTCGATTGTGGTTACAATCTATAACTTTCCCTAAATATTTTCCATAATATTTTGCCAACCAGCCCAAGTGAATTCCAACACAGCACACTGTGGAGAGCTGTGTGTGTGCATGTGTGTGTGTGTTTACACAATGTGGAATACATTAGTAGAATTTGCTCTAAAAATTGTAGACCCCCTAATAGGGTTTTTGTTTCAAAGCTTTTAGTGTTAAAGTATTTAGTGGTGGGGAATCTTAAGGTGTGGCTTGCAGTGCCTTAGGTATTGTAAAGCATATATTTGTATGGTACTTTTTCTTTGCACATGGGCTTGCCAGCACCATATGAACCAAATTCTCCAAATTGTGGACAAATAAAACATTCTTGTATTATAAACTAAGAAACAAGGTTCTGGGAATAATTTAGAAGACATTGCAAAATACCTTTTCCATTAGCTCAAGAGTAAATGTTATGCTAAGATTTTTTTAAGTGTACATAAAGCACATAAATATCAGCTGCTTGACTCACTGGTCATCTCTTAGGCTGATTTAATATTTTATGAAGACTTGAGTATTCACATATAACTTTATAACTTATTTCTCCAATATTCCCCTAAGGGAAGCCTTTACCACAGGCAAAACATTGGGACATTAGGAGTATTTGTTATTTGAGTCAAGTCAAAAGGTGAACTGAGAGGAATGGGGAGAGCAGTTCCATTACAGGATTTAAAATCAGTACTTGTCTCTCCTTGGTGGGATGTAGGGCATGCTACCCCAAAATAAACCACCTGGAGGTCACACTCTTAGCTTTGTCTGCTTTTCTGTGTAACAGTAGTACATAAAGTAATTCTCTGCCAGGGCTCACACCTCTAATTCCAGGTACTCAGGAGGCAGGAGAGTCGCTTGAGCCCAGGATTTCAAGGCAATAAGTTATCATTGCACTCCAGCTTCAATGACCCATCTCTTTAAGAAAAAAAAAAAGAATTATCTGACCTACGTCCCATGAAAGAAAAAGTCAGTCATAAAACCTTCATGTAACTAGTGCCCTGTCTTATACTTGGAGGAAAGAAGTGAAGACACAGAGATGCCAAGAAAAATCTGAAAAACAACAGGCCTTGTTATGTTCCCCCCAATTTGTTATCAATAGAGCCTACATTTTTGTCCGACCATGCTTCTTTTGAAACAGAGTCTCATCCTGTTGCCCAGGCTGGAGTGCAGGTGATGTGATCTCAGCCTCTGAGATCTGCCTCCTGGGTTCAAGTGATTCTCCTGCCTCCTGAGTAACTAGGATTATAGATGTACATCATTACCACACCAGGCTAATTTTTGTAGTTTTAGTAGAGACAGGGTTTTGCCATATTGACCAGGCTGGTATCGAATTCCTGTCCTCAAGTGATCTGCCCACTTCGACCTTCCAAAGTGCTGGGATTACAAGCATGTGTCATTGTGCCTGGCCTGTCCAACCACACCTCTACACAACTGTTCATTCTTCATCAAACTTAAATATAAAAATGCGGTTTCCCCTGGTTCTTTGGCTCTTCATTTCTGAAGACTGTTATGTCATGTAAAACTTTGACTAAATAAATTTGTTATACTTTCCTCTTGTTAACCTGTCTTTTGTTATAGGGATTTCAGCCATAAAACTTTCAATGGGAGAGGAACAAATATTACTTCTTGTCCCTTATATTCCCAAAGAATTCAGCCCATTGTGGTGGTTGAATGACATTTCAGAATAAAGGGTAGAGTTCAGCAGACAAATCAGAGATTAAGAATGAAGGAAGTACAATCTATCTGCAATCCTGTATGTATCTGGATGTGGAAAATAAAATGTACTATCTTTCAGGCATACCACACATTGATTCATTTCCTTCATTTAACATGTAGTTATTGAATAATTTCTAATATACAAAGCTAGGCACTATGGGGGTATAAAAGGGATTAAGAAATGCACTTGCCTATGAATAGATTATTATTTATTATAATTGTGCAGGATAAAGCTAGCATGTATACTGTGTGATAAATGGTAAGTTCATAAAGGTACGCATTTAGCCTACTACTATATATTGGAGATGAAGGAAGTTACGGAAGAAAGAGACAGGTAATTTTAGTATAAAAGGTGATTTTATGGGATCAGGAATTTGACAAACTTCAAGCTATTTTATGCTAACTAGATGGGCTTACCAGGTGTCACAGAGAAAGCCCCAGTGTGGAAAATGTAATGTGTATCATCCTAGCTCTCTGAACAGGCTGTCACAGTAAAAACTGGGTGCTATTTCACAGGATACCAGTCTTTGTAGCTTTATGGAAGCAGTACAAGTCAACATTCTGTCACTTTGCTTTGATGGTATTAGAAACCGTTCTACTTAATGTACGGTGTAACTCCAGTTATAAAATTTTAAACAGGATACAAATTTTATTCTTTTTTTCTTTCATGGGCACACATAAAAATATTCCCTGTACTGTTAATGAAATTTCTAACCTGACTAAAGTATGCAGTATGCAACACTGCCATGCAAATTCAGTTTTTATACGTACGTACAATAAGAGCGCTTACAGTCTACTTTTAGGCAACACTAATGTGTTGCTAGAGCTAGCAAAAGGATGTAAATTACGTATAGTGCCTATTCTTCTCTCTTAACTCATTCTATTATATTTAGGCATGATAATGATGATGACAAATAAAGCTGGTGTTATCTAAAGGCTCAAATAGGCTGGATGTTCATGATGGTTCTTAACTCACATGTCTGGTGCCTCACATGGGATGCCTGGAAGAGTTGAGAGTTGTTTGGGCATCTTCTTTACTCATATAGCCTCTCCACATGGTTAGCTACTTGGGGCTTCCTTACAGCATAGAGGTCTCAAGATAGATTATTATATGGTGACTGGTTTCCCCTGAATATGTATTTCAAGAGACTAGTGCAGAAATTTCATGGCATTATTTTTTTTACCTATGCTTGAAATTAACCCAGTATCACTACACAGGACCTGGAAACCATGGTTCATTGGGGGTGAGGGGGTTCCTTTTTGGACACCGATGATCACATTTGTGCTTATTGAAATATGTCATTGCTCAGCTTTAGTAGATTCTTGTTATAACCACATCAATGAAAGAGTTAACAGAATTTAAAACCCACTTTCAAAAGAGTACCTAGAATAAAAATTTGAAATGTGCATCAGAGTTTATCCAGCACATTAACCAATTATTTAATTATTGAATATTCATTATCTGCTGTGCACACGAGAGTGTGCTGGATACTGGTGAATTTTGATAGACAAATTGGGTAGATAACTGAGGAAACTGAAGCTCAGAAGGTTTGAATAGAAGTGGATTGGCGTGTCTAAGGCAGCCGAATCAGTTGTCCATACAATGCAGTGGCATCGAGAATACTTACTCATAGGAGAAACAAGGTAAAAAACCCAGAAACCTTGTCAGGCATTTTAATAAATAGGACTTAAGGCATATGCTATAATGTGCTTTGTAGTTTGACACTGAAAGCTCGAGTGATGGATTTGTTATGTTTAGTAAAAAAAATCCTTTATATTGTCTCCTAAAATGTACCTCAACGCAAACCACATTTATAAGTATCGTGGTAAATGATGGGGTTCTAAAACTTTCCAGAGCACCAGAATCACCTAGAGGGTTAGTTAAAGCACAGGTGGCTGGGCCCTATGCCTAGTTTCAGATTCAGTAGGTCTGAGATGGGGCCCAAGCGTTTAAATTCTATCAAGTTCCCAAGTCAGCTTGAGACTGCTGTTAAGAGGAACATACTTTGAGAAGTGCTGGTGAATGGTGTGGAAGAAAGCCAGAGATGAACAGAGGTTTAAGCGGTGAAGACAGATTTATTAAAAAAAAAAAAAATGTATTGCAATAGGGGATGAGAAACTCCAGTGTAGAATTGGACTCAATGCCAAAGACATCAGAACAAGTAGGGATTTCTAACTGTATTAGTCTGTTCTCATACTGCTGTAAGGACATACCAGAGACTGGGTAATTTATAAAGGAAAGAAGTTTAATGGACTCACAGTTCCTCATGGCTGGGGAGACCTCACAAACATGGCAGAAGGTGAGGAAGAGCAAAAGGATATGGAAGCAGGTAAGAGAGTGTGTGCAGAGGACCTGCCGTTTATAAAACCATCAGCTCTCATGAAACTTAGTCACTATCACAAGAATAGCACCAGTAAAACCCACCCCTATGATTCAGTTACCTTCCACCAGATCTTTCCCAGGACATATGGGGATTATGGGAGATACAATTCAAATGAGATTTGGGTGGGGACACAGACAAAACATCAATAAACAAGGAATAAGTTGAGGAGGTAGGGCACTGTTGGATCATCAAGACTGTGAGGACTCCTGTTACGCTGAACCAACCTAACACGATTCCTGCTGCAGGAATGTGAGGGTAATTTGATATCATCTGGGGATAACAGGGATGAAGAGTTTTATCAGAGATCAGCTATTGAGGGTGGGGAATTATTAGCAAATGGACTTAGCAAGATTTTTGCTAAAACTGGACTCTGAAAAGAAGTACACAAATTGACAAATTAGCATTTTTAGGGAGAGGGTTCAGGGGAGTCAGACTCGGATTTGGTCAAACAAAGAGCCTTTGTCAATGGTTATCCACAGTGGAGAACAGTGGTGAAAAACATATATGAAATCAGACAAGACCTCCAGTAAGTCTTAAGCTGTTAATCTTTTTCGCTTAGTTTTCTTATCTTTACAGTGTAGATAATTAATATTAGCTACTGCCTAAGACTGTTGTGTGGATAAATAATATATAGTGAAAGCTAAGTAAATGTTTATCATGCTAATAATTATAATTCCATAAAGGATGTAGTCCAATTATCATGCATCTTACCTGAGGGGCTGTTGTATATTTTGTGTCATGTACATTGGATTTCCCACAGTCACCTACCAGACTACAAAGCTGACCACTCAGTTTGGTGCCTTTCCCTGGCATCTTCAGAATGGAAGAACTAATAGAGATTTCTGATGATCTGTCTTCTCCCTTGTACGGAGTGTATAAAATCTAGAAGCTAGGTATTTAAAATAATCTACAGACTCAAAAATAAATCTTACTGTTTGCAAGTTAAACTCCTCCTGGGGTTGGTATTAAAAGAATTAGGTTTGCATTACTTGAGCTTTGCAGGATGCCCTGATAATACCTCACTATCAAAATGTAATTATAAAATAAGGGATGTTTAAATTGCCAAATATATATATATATATATATATATATATATATATACACACACGTATGTTTTGATTCAGTCTGAACTATAACAGTCGAGCATATGGGTGCATTAAGGTGAAGATGACGAACCAAATTCCAAATCACTTAGCAAGTTGTGTGGTTAAATGCAGGGTAGTAGGTAACAATAACAAAACACCCAATCCTTGATTATCCATAAATGTCATAACTCTTGCTAAACTGACTTTCTTTTCCAATAACATAATCCTTGCTGTGAGGCTGCTGGGAGTGGATAGGACGGAAATGCAATCTTTCTGTCCTTTTTTTCATTGTGCCGTTGCTTCACCCATTGGGTCCCACTCAGTTCCTTTCTGTGCCTCAGTGTACTTACCCATACTATATTAAAACTTTTGAACATATTGCAAAATAAAAAATCTCAAGACTCACAAACTTCTTATACAGAAGGAAAGGTTAAGCTGAGAGACTGAGTCATGCAACACCTTCTTACAAATGAGCAGTGGTTACTAACAGTATGCATTTCCAGATCCCTACAAAAGGTAAAAGGCCTCAGGCATCTAGGAAGGACTGCCCTTACAGATCATTCATAAGTAAATTCTTTGCTGTTCTCCCTAAACAAGGACATGCCAATGTAACTTTAGGTCTACAATCCAAGCCTAGCTCCTGAAACTAAAGTCTGTTTGATTCCACATAGATAATGTTGTCTTCCTAGGTGCAGGACAAAGACTAGACTAATTCTTCCACCTATCCAGAGATGTCTGCATAATTGATTCTTCTTTTACTACCCCTTTTCTCGTCAAACATTCACCATCTCTAATGTAAAATGCAGATATTTACTGAGTACTAACCAAGGTCTCACAGGAATATAACCATTCATCTTAAGTCTTACTTGCCTCTCTGCCTACATGCCTTTTCTGCATTTAAGGAAATGTATACATACTAAACCTCCTGAAAACTTCTTCAGAAAAACAACCACAGGGTAGGGCATGATGGCTCATGCCTATAGTCCCAGCACTGTGGGAGGCTGGAGTGGGGTGATCCCTTGAACCTAGGAGTATGAGACCAGCCTGGGCAATGTGGTAAAACCTCATCTCAACAATTAATACAAAAATTAGTTGGGCATGGTGGCTTGCACCTGTAATCCCAACTACTCAGAAGGCTGAGGTGGGAGGATCTCTTGAGCCCAGAAGTTTAAGGCTGTGTAGTAAGCAGTGATTATGCCAGCCTAGGTGACAGAGTGAGAGCCTGTCTTAAACAAAAAAACAAACAAACAAAAAAAAACAAAGAAAAGGAAAAGAAAAAAGAAAGAAAAAAAAAGAAGAATGAAAGACAGCCATAGATGCCTCTGTGGCTCCTGTTTTTCCTGGATGTGCTTTAAAGCTGGCTTAAAACCATTCCATGATTTAGACCTTTTCCTCATTCACTCATTTCGGTCGTCATAATTGTTTGTAGAACAACAGTGGAGTAAAATGCGCCGTAGAAAAAGTTTCCAATAATCAAAAGAGTTTTAGAAATCAAGCTCTACCTTCTTCTTTGAGTCAAGACACATATTAGCAGTTGAAAGACTCAGAATCCTTATTGCGAAGAAACTGCAGTTTTTCAATTATGCTAGACCATGGATATTTCATAGCCAATGAATGGCCACAGACTACACTTTTTTGAGGAATGCTTCCCCAAGTTCTAATTGTCTTGCATTTGATAGGTTGTAGAACTTCATGGACTGTCAATCAAGATTTCTTTTTCCTGCAAAACTATCATTTAAAAATGTGGCAAAATAAAGGCATTCCCAGGTAAAAATGGAGAGAATTATTTGCTAGTATATCTGTCCCAACAGAAAGTCCAAAAGAACAAAAGAAAATGACACCAGATATTAACTCAAATACACAAGAAGGAGTGAAGTGCAGGAAAATGACCAATGTGTGGGTAAGTATAGAATACTCTTACTATATATGCTTTTTTCTCTTAATTTCTTAAAAGTACCCATAAGATTGTTTAAAGCAATGATTATGACACTGTATTACTATGCAATATATATATATATAACAATAATAGCAGAAAGAAAGTAGGGGAATGGAGCTATATTTTTTAGAACGAGGTCAGTATTAATCTGAAGTATATTGATATATGTAGTAATCCCTAGAGAGAGCCACTCTGAAAGTTAATTTAAAAATTAATGTCTACCTCAAAGTAAAGTAAATTACTTTGAGTTACCTCAAAGTAATTTAAATGGTTTACCAAAAAAATATTGATCTATCCCAAAAAAGGCAATAAAGGAGAAACAGTGAAACAAAAAGAGAAATGAGGAGACATATAGAGAGCAAATAGCAAAATGACAGACATAAATCCAACCATATTGATACCCACATTAAATATGAATGTACTAAAGATTCCAGTCAAAAGACACAGATCATCAGACTAGATTAAGAAAAAAGAAGAAACAAGTTCTAATGATATGCCTTATGTAACAGACATAGTTTAAATTGAAAGACACAGACAGATTGAAATTTAAAAGATGGAAAATGATACACATGCAGACAGTAACCAGAAGAAAACTGAAGTACCTACCTTGAAAAAATAGTAGAATAGTTTCATTTTAAGGTATATATTATAAAATGCTAGAAACTATTTTCTTTGCAAATGTTGAAACATGTTATTGAAAATCTATTAATAGATGTAGTTTTAAAAAGTACAATGGGAATGGCTGGGCATGGTGGCTCACGCCTGTAATCCCAACACTTTGGGAGGCCGAGGCAGGTAGATCACCTGAAGTCAGGAGTTCGAGACCAGCCTGGCCAACATGGGGAAACCCTGTCTACTAAAATTACAAAAAATTAGCCCGGCATTGTGGTGCATGCCTGTAATCCCAGCTACTCGGGAGGCTGAGGCAGGAGAATCGCTTGAACCCAGGAGGTGGAGGTTACAGTGAGCCGAGGTAGTGCCATTGCACCCAGCCTGGAAAACAAGAGTGAAACTCAGCCCCCCCAAAAAAGTACAATGGGATACAATATTTTTAAAAATATGTTTCTTTTAGGGTTATGAAAGTAAAAATTTTTGAAGTCTGCTCTTCTATACAAATCTGTTCATTGTAGACAGAAATAAACTAAGTTTCATGGGATTCTGATTTATTCAAATTTATAGAATTTATAGCAAAGTAAATGTACAGAAGCTCTACTCTATATCCTGTACTTCTCACCCACTTTAAAGAGGCACATAGGATAATGATTACGTTCATGGATTTTAGAGCTATATTTAAAAAATTCTGACACCAGCCGTTGTCAGCTGTGTGGCCTTGGAGAGTTTTCTTAATTTCTCTGCCTCAGTGACCTCATCTGTAAAATGAGAATAATAATGGTATGTACCTCATAGAAATTTTATGAGGTAATGCATGTAGCGTACTTAGAACCATACCTGGTACATGGTAAATACTCCATAAATGTGATGGTTTTCTTCTTTTTTCTTTTTTTTTAACCTTTCTCTGTCATCCAGGCTGGAGTGCTGTGGTGTGATCTCAGCTCACTGCAACCTCTGCCTCCTGGATTCAAGCGATTCTCCCTGCCTCAGCCTCCCAAGTAGCTGGGATTATAGGCACCCGCCACCACATCTGGCTAATTTTTGTATTTTTTAGTACAGATGGGATTTGCACATTTCTCATATTGCCCAGGCTGGTCTTGACCTCTGACTTCAGGTGATCCATCCTCCTCAGCCTCCTAAAGTGCTGGGATTATAGGCGTGAGCCACCGCGTCCAACCATGAGTTTTTATTCAGGGTTTCGAAATGTTCAAATGAACGTGCAACAGACCAATCATAGTCACATCTGCTAGCACATTTCCACAATGCAGGCACAGATTTCAGAGCTCCTGACTCAGATGAATCTACATCTGGACATCAAGTCATTTTAGCAGTCAGCATTAGAGAGACTGAGTTGCAAAGAGGCAGCACTGAAGGGAATACCTTGCTAACAAGATAATAGGTGCTGAACTCAGCAACTTGGGCTGTTACTGCTGATGAAGGGGAGACAGTGCAAAATGTGAGATGTGGGATACCCAGAGGAAAGTCAGAAGGACGCACAAAATTTATTGCTTGCTACAAGACTAGTAATGGAATACTAGGTCGGCATGAAGGCCAGATGGCAACTCACTGACCTCCGAAATTCTCTTTGTAAAGAACAGCCTTTTTTCTAGCCCTCTGCTGGCCCCCTCCCTCCCTAAGCTCCACGTGCCTGGTTCACAGTCCCCCAGACATAAGCCACATTCTCTTTCCTCTGTGCCTTTGCTGACATGGATGACCTGTGCTGGAATGCCTCCCATCCTCTAGGCACTTTTCCTCCCCTGACTTTTGCAACCTGCTTAATAGGGTGCAATTAACTCAGCTGAGGACTTAATATGTCCTGAACCCAGGATTGTGCACTCGATTACAAATTTTAGGATCAAGTGTGAGAGGATGCCATTATTATACTTGATTCTGATTGTCTACAATAGAGGTGGGCACAGGGGTTCTGTGAGTGCAGACAAGAGGGTCTTACCTAGCCTGGGGGTGATCCCCAACCACCTCCTGAATGGTTCAGTGAGTTGTAGTTAATTCTGTAAATAAAGAGGAGAGGCAAAGGTGATAAAACATGCAGGTCAGACAGGAGAGTGTGGTACATTCATTATCATTGGAGAACAGGGCACTTGGCGGGAAAGTAAACAAAATGGAGCTGAAGAGGTGGGAATGGGCCAGTTCATGAAGAAGCTTAACATGGTGAATGCTTACTAAGGAATTTGTATTTTATTGTGACCATCACGAGAAGCTATAAATAATTTTAAGCGGTACAATAATTTGATCAGATTTGTATTTCAGAAAGAGAGCTTTGACAGCAGTACGAAGAACGAATGGATTAAAAGAAGGGGTGAGAATAAAATCAGTAATTCATTTAGGGGGCTATGAAAAAACATCAATAGAAGGAAGATAAGGACCTAAACTATGGCAGTGATGGTGAGAAAGAACTGAATCAATTTGAGAGACACTCTGAGAAAAATCAGTGTTCCTTGAGATCTAATTGAATATATAAGATGAGGCAGAGAGTGAAATGAAAGATAACTCTCAAATTTTGGCTTTAGTAGCCGCATAGATGGCAGTACCGCTCTGCTGAAAGTGTATATTGCAAGTGGGATAAGATAATAAGAACATATTTGAGCACGTTACATTTAAGGTTCATTTATTAGACAGGCATGGTGGCTTACACCTGTAATCCCAGCACTTTGGGAAGCTGAAGTGAGTGGATCACTTGAGCCCATGAGTTCAAGATCAGCCTGGGCAACATGGGAAACCTCCTCTCTACAAAAAAATTAGGCAAGCATGGTGGCATGTGCCTGTAGTTCCAGCTACATAGGACGCTGAGGTGGAAAGCTCACTTGAGCCCTAAAGGTTGAGGCTGCAGTGAGCCATGATTGTGCCACAGCATTCCAGCCTGGGTGACAGAGTGAGAATCTGTCTCAAAAAAAGAGACTAATTTACTTATTTATTCAAAAATATTTGTAGAGAATCTACTAGACGCCAGAGAGTGCATTAGGCACTTGGCATGTAGCAGTGGATAAAACAAATGGAAATTTCTTTCCTCATGAAGCTCACTGCAGTCAGATATCTATGAACATCTCAGTAGGTGACTGAATTGGTTCTAGAGCCTAAATGAAAGATTGGAAGCTGGGCGTGGTGGCTCATGCCTGTAATCCCAGCCCTTTCAGAGGCCAACGGCGGCAGATCATTTGAGACCAAGAGTTTGAGGCCAGCCTGGCCAACATGGTGAAACCTCATCTCTACTAAAAATACAAAAAAGTAGCCAGGTGTGTTGGCGCATGTTTGTAATCCCAGCTACTCGGGAGGCTGACGCAGGAGAATCGCTTGAACCTGGGAGTCAGAGATTGCAGCGAGCTGAGATTGCACCATTGCACTCCAGCCTGGGTGACAGAGTGAGACCTGTCTCAAACAAACAAAAAAGAATTGTCTTTTGTAGTTCAAAAAACAAAATCAAAAGAAAACAAACAAAAACTTACTGTACAAAGATGTAATTTAGCAGAAACGTTTAGTTTAGCAGCAGTATTAAGGCTAAGGTGAGTAAAAAAATGTATATAATCATCAAAACAGCTAATGAAAACATACCCTGCAAGGTGAGCAGATATAGATATGTAGCACTATGATTCAGGTTATAATGCCATTCTCTCTTAGAGAAGGCTGCGTACCACACTTCAAGTGGGACATAGACAGACTGGAGGCCACATAGGAAAGAGTGACACTGAGGGTGGAAGAACTCACAATTTACTCTAATGATGAGGGGTTTGATCAAGTTGGGGTGGTTTGCCTGCAAACAGGGATAATGACAATGGTCTTTATATGGCATGCTGTATTATAGCTACAAGAGGGATAACAAGTATCCCCGGCAGGAAAACACAGGAACATTTCAATAATAAGTTCGTTGATATCTCATGCATGTCCTAAGATATTAGCCTCAGCTTTGATGGCTAGTCAGTGTTCTCCAGAGAAACAGAACCAATGGAATGTACATGTAGGAGTCAAGGCTCTTGGTCCTCTGAATGTATGCTGAAAAATCAGCTCAAAAGAGGCTCATTCATTGGAGAAAGGCACACAAATTTATTTAACGTGTATACATGGGAGCCTTCAGAATGACGACCCATTGATACAGGAGAGATTATCCATGTTTATGCTTAAGTTCAATAAATATGAATAGTCATGTAGATATAGGATTTGACAAAAAAGTATATGAGCTAATGTTAACGGACTGAGTGGGGAGACTAAGCAAAGCCTCTCTGTCTAGATTCTTCTTAGCCTCTCTGAGCAGCATTCCTTTGTTCTGGGTATTGGGCAGGACCCGCTCTGAAATGACCCATAGTCAATCAAAGTAAGTCAGATCATTTCTTTATGGCCAGTTTATACACAGAAAGGTGGGGGGAAATTAGAGAAATATTTTTAGGTTTTATGGCTGGCATTAGGGAAAGGGGGTTCTGGTTTCTATGACCTGCCTTGAGGAATAAAAATTCTAGCTTGTATGGCTAGCCTTCGGGGAGGGAGACAGGATTGAGAGATAGAAAAGCAAGAGAAAATCGGAGAAAAACTTTTGCTTCTGAAACCCTTATATTGGGTATTGTTTTCTGAGCCCAGCCCCAAGATATGTCTTCCTAGAAAATGGTGTATTCTAGGAAGTTGGCCCATGTGATTATGGAGATTGACAAGTCCCAAGATCTGCAAAGTGAGTCACCCACCTGGAGACCCAGGAGGGTTGAGTGTGTAGCTCCAATCTGGGGTTCAGCAGGCTCCATACTCAGGAAGAGCTGATGTTTCAGTGAAAGTCCAAAGGCAGAAAAAAAGCTAATGTTACAGTTTGAGGGCCATTAGGCAGAAAAAAAATGATCTCTTAACTCAGGGAGAAGTCACCCCTTTTGTTCTATTTAAGCCCTCAACAGATTGAGGATTGGACAAGTCCTTTCTCTGTTAGGGAGGGCTATCTACTTTACTGAGTCTACTAATTTAAATGTTACTCTCATTCAAAAACCCGCTAAGAAATACCTAGAATAGTGTTTGACTGAATATCTGGCTGTTCCCTGGCTCAGTCAGGTTGATACATACAATTAACCATCACAAGTGATAATTGTTTCTAACCAGAGACTGATTGATTTCAATCCAGGTGTAGACAGCGTGGTCAGAATTTTCAGTAAAACTAAAAAACTTCATACGTGGGTGGTGATTCAGACATAGTTCAAACAAGCTCCAGACTTTTAAAAATAAAGAAAAGTCTCAACAAAGACTTTTTCTTTATTATGCTCAGAAATCTCGTGAAGCCCAGGCAACCATGCCAGAATTGGTCAAGATACGAAACGGTGCACTGTATTTCAGGATAGTTTTCCAAGCCACTTCTCAAACCAAGAATACCAGCAAAAGGCACACTCTGCTCTCATCAAGCTCAAATTTTATTTGCCATTTCCTATTGTTTCTTCTCATGTACCAGTCCCAGCAAACAGAGAAGAAAATGAAATGTGAGCATTTAAAATGTATTTTTAATTAGAGGAGTTTTATAGGATCCAAGGAACTGTAAAAGCTCCCAGCTCTGACAGTGCCCTAGTTCCCATTTAATCTTCATTTCTCCATTTCTAGTCAGCTGTGCGTGCAGATGCTGAAATCTTGTTTGTTTATCATGGGGCCAAGAAGATTTATGGTTGAGTGCATGTTCGGCTGCCTTCCCTGCCCTCTTGGCATAGCTTCCAAGCTGCACAGCACGGGGGACACTTAAGCATGCTTAATGGGAAAGTCGGTCCCACATGTTCCCTGCAGTTCTCATCTGGTTATTTTTCAGCTTCTGCTTGGTTGAAGTTAAGGTAATTACAAAGTTATTATTTGTCATTTTCATTATCTTTGGGGTCAGAAAGACATCTGTTGAAAGTTAGCATCATCTGTCATTTACACCAGCTGGTGGTCAGCACCTGAGTGGACTTAAAAACTGAAGCAAGGGGCTGGGTGTCCATGTACAGTAGCTCCGTGTGAGTGTGTGTGTGTGTGTGTGTGCGTGCACACACACACACGCACAAACACACACAAAAAGAACCCAACCCTGCAGTGAAGAAATCTGTGCTTTTTTGCAACATCAGTAATGATGAGCTATAAAGAAACACGGAGTGTCACTGTCCACAATATTTGGGTTTTTGAGTCACCTACACAGAGGAAAGTAATGAAGTCAGATGAACTATTCCTAGTTTCCTTCCTGCCAGGCTTTTCTGTTATTTTTCCTTAACATGCAGCACATAGTTCTCTTTTCAGAGTGAAAATGAGAAAACGGTCTGGAGTTTGAAATGCTATTTTATTCGATGAAGAAATATAAGCGATGTATGTGATCTGTCCTGGCCTTTCGAGTCAGCAAACTGCCACAGTGTTTATACATTCAAAGTTATCAGTTGATCCTTCAGTTCAAGGTCAGCATTTATTTTTAAAAGGGTAAGAAAGAAAATATGTTGGGCCGTAGCCCAAAAGCAGCCATAGTCATTAGGTAAATGAATGTGTATGTCTGTGTGCCAGTGAAACTTTATTTTTTGAGACAGTGTCTTGCTCTTTCACCAAGTTTGGAGTGCAGTGGTGCAGTCTTAGTTCACTGCAGCCTCAAACTCCTGGGCCCAAGCTATCCTCCCACCTCAGCCTCCTAAGTAGCTGGGGTGATAGGTGCATGCTACCATCCCCAGCCTTTTTTTATTTTTTATTTTTTTGTGGTGGCAGTCTTACTATATTGCCCAAGCTAGTCTCAAATTCCTCAAGTGATCCTCCCTGCCTTGGTCTGCCTAAATGCTGAAATTACAGGAATGAACCATCACAGCTGTCAATAAAACTTTATTTACCACATTTTCTTTTTCCAGTCTATCATTCATGGGCATTTGGGTTGGTTCCAAGTCTTTGCTACTGCGAATAGTGCCACAATACACCATGGAATACTACACAGCCATAAAAAAGGATGAGTTCATGTCCTTTGCAGGGACATGGATGAAACTAGAAACCATTATTCTCAGCAAATTGACGCAAGAACGGAAAACCAAACACTGCATGTTCTCATTCATAAGTGGGTGTTGAACAATGAGAACACATGGACACAGGGAGAGGAATAGCATACACTGAGGCCTGAGGGGTGGGGGGGTGGGGGAGGAATAGCAGGAGGTGGGGGGATTGGGGAGGGATAGAATTAGGAAAAGTACCTAATGCAGATAATGGGGCGATGGATGCAGCAAACTACCACCATAGCACATGTATACCTATGCAACAAACCTGAACAATCTGCACATGTACCCCAGAACTTAAAGTATAATAATAATAATAATAAAACTTTATTTACCAAAACAGGCAGTGGACCAGATTTGGCTAATAGGCCACAGTCTATGAACTCCTGCTTTCATTGACATTCAACAAAGCTTGACCCTGAATCAACAAGCTTGCAATGGGATTGTAAAACAGAGGCTTGTGATGGGATTGTAGAGCTAGAACAGAGAAGAGCAAGGAGTCCTATTTGGGTCCCCCAGGCATCGGGCTTGTTGTGATGCACCAGATTCCCTCTGAGCAGCATGTTCACCCCAATCTTTCTCTAAAGCTTATATCTACAAACGCAGAACAATCTTCCTTCAGGATGATGCTTTACAAATCCAATCATGCTTCATATGTGCTCTGAGAAGATAAAATTTTGTTACAGATCTTTCTCTTAGCACCATGAAAATACGGGTGATGTTCAAAATTCCCTAAAGCTGAGTATTCAGATACTCAGAATATGACTGTTATCTGAACTTAAACCATGGATTGTCATGGTTTTCAGATCACCTCATTTACCAAAAGGAAAACCAGCAATTGTGGGTGTGTTAATAATCTGCTCCTTTGTTAGATGGGAAGAGATTCACCTAATCCTCAAAGAGGAAAATGAAATCTTTACCGATCAGTGAAGTTAGTCCAATGTCAGTGCAGAGAATGATGATATGTGGAACTGAAGAGCAGAGCTTAGCCTTCAGTGTGTTGAGCATTCTGCAGGATTTAGAAAGTAGGGGATAAACTTTTAGTTCATTTTCATGAATGCCTTTACCTTTTCTCATAGGTTCATTTCAATTTGATCAGTTTAGGGAATCTTATTCTGTTTCTTTGGATTTAGGGGTTTGATTCTATTCTAACCAAGATGTTCTTCAAATTAACAGAAAACCCAGACTCACTTGAGCTTTCCTAAAAAAACAAATTAACTAAAACCAAAGAAGTTTATATTGACCCTAAAATAATAAAGCTAGAATAAAGAAAAATGCTAAACATTAAGAATAAAGCTAGAAATGGTCCCTATTTAATGTACGTATTTTTTTTCCACTGAGAAATTAGTCCTGAAAAAACTTTCTCTTCCTATGGGGTCAGAAACGGGAGCTCCGGAGATTTACAGTAAGACACAGAGCAGCATCCTTACGCAAGTAACACCAACCAATATGCTTACATCAACTCCATTGGGTTTTCCAGGTATATGGTTGAAGGTTTATGTGGACCAGCTGGAAAAGTTGCTGCAACATCCTAGTGAACAGCTGCTACTTTCCAAACTCAGCCACTCGTTATGAAGGTCGTGGACACACTAAAAAGGGCTGTAAAAGAAACAACCATTCTTGTCCACTTGGGATTGGGAATAAATCGCTTTAGAGAAGATATAAATATGTTCAATTTATATAAATCAGGAAAAAAATCTATGTATTTTGGGAACTAAAAATTAATATCTTAACATGCCCTTCAAGATACTGTTTTTTTTTGTTTTTGTTTTTGTTTTTGTTTTTGTTTCGAGATGGAGTCTTGTGCCCAGGCTGGAGTGCAGTGGGAGGATCTCAGGTCACTGCAACCTCCGCCTCCCCAGTTCAAGCAATTCTCCTGCCTTAGCCTCCCAAGTAGCTGGGACCACAGGCACATGCCACCATACCCAGATATTTTTTGTATTTTTATAGACAGGGTTTCACCATTTTGGCCAGGATGATCTCAATCATTTAACTTTGTGATCCACCCGCCTTGGCCTCCCATAGTGCTGGGATTTCAGGCGTGAAACACTGTGCCCGGCTGTTTTTAACATGAATTAGCTTAATTTAGTAAAAAATGACCTATTAATAAAATGTCTTAGTTATAACCCTGATTACATTCCTTCAGTAGTGATTCAATAAATCGGAGAGAGTTATTGATGAGCCATTGTAAATGTAAGTAGAAATGTGATTATTTTTACTATTGTATGAAATGCTTTGCCTACATTAGACATTTTGTACTAGATGGCAGTAGATTGATTGCTACAGGACTAGTAATTGATATAAATGTCATACATTGGCATTCATTGCAATCCCATATAAAATACTGATTTAGAATAAATTGAAAAGTAATGGAAAGGTGAAAAAACTTGACATTTTGGAAGTTTAGCAATTTACATGCATTTCAACATTATATCAAATTCTTTATTTCATATGCTAAACTTAAAATAATTGACATAAATTGATTTAAGAATGTATATCTAAAATATAACCTCTATTTAAAAAAAACAAAACTTGAGTGGTTAAGTCTGTCTTTACTATTGGGAATAGCTGGGATGACCAACAGGCATGGCCATTCAGAAGAATGTTATCTCAGAGATATCACATTACTTTTTCAGTTATGAGATAAAGAAGAGGCTTTACACAATTATGAGCTCAGTTTTGCTTTACTGGATTTATTATCAAAAGTGCAAAGATATTGATAGCATGCAGAAATAATTATTAAAAGCTTTTCTAACACACACTTTCCATTATTAACCAATTACAATGTAAATATTTTAATTGAAACAATAATCAGTGGAGACTGCAACAGCCCAATGTTGGGTAGATTGACTATTAATTTGTTAAACAAGGATTGCTTGCTTAATGCTTATTGTGTATGTTATATTGTACCGGGAGCTATGGAAGTCAACAGTGAGATATGTTTTAGTGTACTCTGAACAGGTAGGTCTGGGACTTACTCATCTTTATATCTTCCGTAATGGCTAAAACAGTCTTAGTAATAACTAACAGTAGTAATAAGCATTACTAGTCGCTGTTTATCAAATGCATGGAATCTACTGGGAACACACTTGTATATAAAAAGGCAATGAACCTAAGGCTCAAATATCAGACTGATCTACTGAATTTAAAAATAAAAATTGTGAAACTGCCTTTGCAAAGATTATGACAGCCAGAAAAGACTACCATGGCTGACTCCATCTTGCTTCTAGCCTCACAGGGTGGCTAGCCTTCATTCCTAGGTCAAGCTAACCATAGGAGGAATTTAATTCATAGTTTAACATGAAAGCAAGGATGATAATAGTCCTTCCCTAAAACTGATGCCCTCCTCTTTCAAGATAATGATTATGGGAGGGGCTTGAATTCTGCTAAGACACAGGGGTAGCTAAACAACAACCAGCCATTGCCTCCTAGTTTGTTTTCATTTTCTTTCTTTATTTTTATTTGTTTATTTATTTATTTATTTTGAGACAGAGTCTTACTCTGTCCTAGTCTGGAATGTAGTAGCATGATCTCAGCTCACTGCAACCTCCCCCTCCCAGAGGTTCAAGCAATTCTCCTGCCTCAGCCTCCCAAGTATCTGGGATTACAGGCACACTCCACCATGCCCAGTTAATTTTTGTATTTTTAGCAGAGATGAGGTCTCGCCATGTTAGCCAGGCTGGTCTCAAACTCCTGACCTCAGGTGATCCACCAGCCTTGGCCTCCCAAAGTGCTGAAACTATAGGCATGAGCCACCATTCCCTGGACCTTAGTTGGTTTTTCTACGATCTCTTACTGTTCAGGAGTCATACGGCCAGAGATCACAAGATTTGTGACTTCTCCAATTGTTCCTGTAGATAATATCACTATTGTAGAACCTAACATTGATCTTTTTAGATGT